>JARBWK010000593.1:0-27990 GCA_030556195.1 Anolis apletophallus
CCTTCCCAAATTAAAGAGCACTCTGAACTCCACCAACGATGGAATAGAAGCAAACTTGGCACAAGGAACTCCCATGACCCAACAGAAAATACTGGATTGGTTTGGTGGGCATTGATCTTGAGTTCTGGAGTTGTAGTTCACCTAC
The DNA here is from genome assembly GCA_030556195.1 of Anolis apletophallus. Taxonomy (NCBI): domain Eukaryota; kingdom Metazoa; phylum Chordata; class Lepidosauria; order Squamata; family Anolidae; genus Anolis; species Anolis apletophallus. The sequence goes on from JARBWK010000593.1 coordinate 146, forward strand.
ATCCAGAGCACAGTGGATTCAAACAATGATGGATCTGGACCAAACTTGGCATGAATACTCCATATGCCCAAATGTGAACACAGATGGAGTTTGGGGAAAATAGACCTTGACATTTGGGAGTTATAGCTCATCAATTATCAAAGAGCATTTCGAATCCCACCAGCGATAGAATTGGGCCAAACCTCCCGCACAGAACCCCCCAAGAGACTTTGTACCCTTGGCTGAGTTTGTTTTCCAGCAAATATTGGGATAGTTGAAATCACCCATGACTACTATATCTCTTCTTTGTGCCTGTTTGGTCAATTGTTGGCAGAAGAGTTCATCAAGTTCTTCATCCTGGCTTGGAGGTCTGTAGTAGACGCCTACGACGAGATCTTTTTTGAGTCCCAGTTCCCTTGATTCTTATCCTGATGCTTTCAAGCTGGTTTCCCGGATTCCTGTCTTGCGTCTCTACTGCAGCGTAACAGTTTTTGACATATAAAGCTACTCCCCCTCCTCTCCCCTTTGTTTGGTTTCTGTGAAAGAGGTTATAGCCCTCAATGTCTACATTCCAGCGATAGGAGTCATCCCACCAGGTTTCAGTGATGCCTATGACATCATATTTGTGGTGTTGTGCTAAAAGTTGGCATTTGTTTTGCTTATTTCCCATGCTCCGTGCATTCGTGTAAAGACGTGTGAGCCCCTGAGATCTTCCCCTGAGCTGTTTATTTGGGATTATTGTATTTCGCAAGTGCGATTGGCAGAGACAAATGACAAGGCCTTCTCAGTGGTGGTCCCCCCGGCTATCGAACTCCCTTTCCAGGGATATTAGATCTGCCCCCTACCTCTTCACTTTCCAAAAAAAGTAAAGAACTGGCTCTTTGAGCAAACTTTTGAGAATGCAGCGGAATAGATAACACAGAACTATGAATGATGAACATGGAATGGCCAGACGATGTTATTTATTATTTATTTACTATATTTATATACCTCTCCATTGGCGCCCCCTTGTCGCGGGGGAGAGGCTTGCGTACCCTAATGAAGTTGTGAGCTATACTGGCGGTGGCATAATAGCCACCAGTAGGGCCTCCCATGACAGACAGGTCACAACCGAAGGGTCTGACAAAGAGCGTCAATGGGCAGGATGAGCTCTCTAACCTTTTGGCAACCATCCTAAGAGAAGGAAAACTCTGATTTCAAACCCGGGAAGATGATGCTCGTAAGGTCCCTGTAAGGTCAACCATCTTGAGAAGGAAACTCAAATCAAACCTACGACCTGAGGACCTCGCTGCCACCGTCCAAGCTTGCTAGGCCCCGGCAGACAAACCTTTGGTTTAAAGGGTGAGGCCAGTTCTCTGCACGCTGCGCTCCACCGGAAAGGTCCATTGCACAGGCTCGAAGGACACATCCAACCTCCGAAAACGAAATCATCTGTGCGCTTGTGGGGAGTGCAGGATGAATCCTTCCTAAGAATCTTCGTTCGTGAAGTAATGCCAGAGAGAGAGAGAGAGAGATATTTATATACCATTAATCTCGGCCCACAGGCGACTTGAGGCGGTTGAGAGTCGGTACCAAGACCATAAAAGTTGCCTTCGGGCTAAGAGGGGCGGTATAGAAATATAGTAAATAAATAAAAAAATACAATTATTTTATTTATAAAACCATAGCAAAGTCAAGAAAAATATATGTCATTAGTGTCTCCTTGCTGAAAACATTGACCAATCACATTATCTACTGTTACTGGGTAACATTTTTAACAGGTTGTTGAGTGGGTCATGGGGTCTCTGTGTGCCAAGTTTAGTTTTAATCAGTCATTGGATGAGGGTTCCAGTGGTCTCAGGAAGTGAGTGGAGGCACTTCAAATCCCATCGTTGAAAGTTAAAATTGGTCTAAGATTCCCATTCTTTGGTATCCATACATGCCTGGCTTCAGTTCAAAGCTGCTGCGAAGAGGAACATCTCCATGCCTTCCATAAGGTCATGAGTGCGCTAGGAGTTGGGAAGGGCCCGCCCAGGGCCACCCGGTCCAAGGAAGGAGCGCACCACCCAAGCCCTCCTGGCAAAGGGCCGTCTTCCCGCCCGCCTCCACTGAGGGGAAGAGGGCTGCAAGGAGGGAGGGTCTCTCTCCTGTTGAGGCCAGGGGCATTCACCCCTCCTGCTCTGCTGCCTGAGGTGGCATTGGTGCTCCTTCTGGAGATGAAAGGCTTCCTCTTGGCCCCCGGCCAGATCTCTGGCCCAAATGGACCATGGCCTTCCACCAGCTGCCCTTCATCTGCTGCTATGGCCACCAGGGCAAGCACTTCCTGCGCTGTGGCCTGGGGCTTCGTCTCCCATTGGATAGATGCCCAGGGGCCCCTCCAAGCCCCCCCCCATAGCCCTAACTAGAATAATAAGAGCCTTGTTGGGAGCTCCCCCCCCCCCCCGGAGCAATTCTGGGCACCGCCATTGAAGGGAGAGGCTGACTCTAAGATGGAATAATAATGTGTCCAGAGGAAGAACGCGACTCCAAGGATCCGGGAGGTCTGGAGAACCAACCCAGTGAGGAGCGGCTTCAAGAGCTGCTGGGCATGTCCATCCTGCAGAAGGGCCAGGGATCAAGGTGTGAGACTGGGGAAGTCCTGGGGGGAAAGAGCAGGCTTCCTCTAGGCTGCCCTGGAGACGAGGACGCAATGGAGGCATGGCTTCAAACTCTAGGGAAGGAAGGAAGGAGATGCTACCTGAACTCTCTGCCCCAGAGGAAGCGTGGTGGGGGCTCCTTCCTTCTTTGGAAGCTTTGAAGCAGAGGCCGGGTGGCCATCTGTCGGGGGTGCTTTGAATGCCCTTTCCCTGCTTCTTGGCAGAAGGGGGTTGGGCTGGGTGATGTCCCACTAGGCAGGCCTCTTCCAACTCTTCTAGGATTCTCCGTGTAAATAACAAGATGGAAATGTATTAGGAAGTGATGATAATATAAAAACCGTGTTGGAAAAACTGAAGAATGGCCATCTGTGGGGAGGGCTTGGGTGGTGCCTTGCAGGGCAAGCAGGCCCTTTCCTTTCCAGCTTAAGCGGCTGAGGGGGGCAAGGAAGGGGCCTGGGATGGGCTGTGAGGAGGAATGCTGGGAATTGGAGTCCAAAACACCCGGAGCGAGCAAGGGAGGGCCTAGGGCTGCTCTGACCTATTTCGCCTGCGCCTGGGCTGCAACGCCCAGAATCCCTCACCACCTTGTCTCTCCCCCGAAAGGCCGCTCCTTTCAGTCACAGAAAAAAGACGAGCAGGCTGGTATAAATTCTAACACAAACAACAGTGTGGAGAAGCCAAATGGTAATTAGACTGTATCTGCTGAAGGTCTGAATGAAACACAACCCAAGTATATGCAAAATAGAGATCTATTATACAGTTAGCAATGTAACAAACATACAATGAAAAAGACACAGTGTCTCAATACAATTGAGAGCGCATGGGTATCTCCCAACACAAAGTACTTGCAATTGGATGAAGCTAATAGCAATCCCCTCTTGCTGTGTGTTCACAGCAAGGGTGTCGAGTTCGGCGTGTGCCGCGCGGCTGAGGCTGAGCAGTGATGACGCGTGGTGGCGCGTCAGCGCTCCGGACGGCGCCCAGGTGGTGACGTGAGGCGGCGTGGGTGGGTCACGTCGTTGGCGCTGTGACGCTGTGGAGATGACGATGCGTGTGTGTGTGGGGAGGGGGATAGCCCGGATCAAAGAATAGCGGTGATGGGGAAATCCCCAGGCAAAGATCAGGAATCCCTGGCGTCCTTCTCAAGGATGATCGCAGCTTTCCCACCCCTCCCTGGCCGGGTGAGCGGCAGGGCGTGCCAATAGAGCTCCTTAGAGGGAATCCCGGGAGTAGAGACACGGAAGGGGGTGATGGGATATATCTCAGGATGGGTTGGATTCACAAACATTCAGTGGTCTAATGAAGAGCTTCAATGCTCCATTGGAAGGGAAATGCCTCAGGACTTATGTGCAGGAAGATGCGGTGTGGCTCCTTCCTCACACAAAGGCTCGGTGGGTAGCAGAGCCGACGGCCAGCATAATGCTAAATTCATCCGCGGCTTATTCAACCGTTTCGGGCTTAAATCATGGGCTCCTTTCTCAAGGCTCTATGGCTAGTACCAAGCAGTAGTCACTATAAATATAACAATGAAGGGAATCAATATCCACAAATAATACATGAAGACTCCTATCTATCACACTCCTGCCTCCTTAAGAGTAAGGATACTAGAAAAGGTCACCTCTAGTACTCAAACAGATATCAGTGAGCAATTACTGAGACTAGAAAATCTATGGATCTTAAGGTTAAACACAGAATGGCCAGCTGGTTTGAATGACCCAATCTGTATCAGCTCCATTTTACTATAAAAATAACCTGTTCCCCCATTTCATTACCTTTGGGTCACCCTACTCCACACAGAGCGGGGTTATGTGTTATCCTACACCTGATATGGTATGTATTCACCTATTATTTCTATAGGCTGTGTTTTAGTGTCTTCATGTATTTGTGGATATTGATTCCCTTCATTGTTATATTTATAGTGACTACTGCTTGGTACTAGCCATAGAGCCTTGAGAAAGGAGCCCATGATTTAAGCCCGAAACGGTTGAATAAGCCATGGATGAATTTAGCATTATGCTGGCCGTCGGCTCTGCTACCCACCGAGCCTTTGTGTGAGGAAGGAGCCACACCGCATCTTCCTGCACATAAGTCCTGAGGCATTTCCCCTCCAATGGAGCATTGAAGCTCTTCATTAGACTACTGAATGTTTGTGAATCCAACCCATCCTGAGATATATCCCATCACCCCCTTCCGTGTCTCTACTCCCGGGATTCCCTCCTAAGGAGCTCTATTGGCACGCCCTGCTGCTCACCCGGCCAGGGAGGGGTGGGAAAGCTGTGATCATCCTTGAGAAGGACGCCAGGGATTCCCTGGATCTTTGCCTGGGGATTTCCCCATCACCGCTATTCTTTTGATCCGGGCTATCCCCCTCCCCCGCACACGCATCGTCATCTCCACAGCGTCACAGCGCCAACGACGTGACCCACCCACGCCGCCTCACGTCACCACCGGCGCCGTCCGGCCAGCGCTGACGCGCCACACCACGTCATCACTCGGCCTCAGCCTCAGCCGCGCCGGCACACGCCGAACCCGGACACCCTTGCTGTGAACACACAGCAAGAGGGGATTGCTATTAGCTTCATCCAATTGCAAGTACTTTGTGTTGGGGAGATACCCATGCGCCTCTCAATTGTATTGAGACACTGTGTCTTTTTCATTGTATGTTTGTTACATTGCTAACTGTATAATAGATCTCTATTTTGCATATACTTGGGTTGTGTTTCATTCAGACCTTCAGCAGATACAGTCTAATTACCATTTGGCTTCTCCACACTGTTGTTTGTTTCGCTCCTTTCAGTCGCCATTAAGGCATTCCCTTTCCCACCTTTTCTTCCTTCCTCCTCCTCCGGAAGTCAGCTCTGAAGGAAGCGCAGTCCTCCCCCTCCCGCTTCCGTCTGGCCCAAACATGGGGGACAAGGAGGAGCGCCAGGCCTCACACACCCGGCTCACCGCCTACAGTTGGCTGGCCCCTCCCCATGTGATTCTGGGCAGGGCTTCTGCGTGGACAACCCCCCCTCCCCCTCCTGCCCTTTGCCCGCTGGAGAGCAGAAGCCTCAGGCCTCCAGCCCCTTCTCGCAACCCGTCAATCGAAACCGGAGAGTGGCAGGCAGTCAGCCAGCCAATGAGGGCGTCTGCATGGCAGAGTATCAAGCCTCAGCCAATGGGAGACCGAGGGAGGGGCTTCTTGGGCGGGTCTCCACAGACATTGGGTTGAGAAGCGGGAAAACGGTGGTGGGAGCAGAAAGAGGGAGGCATCTATGGTGATGTCACTCCCTCTCCGAGATAGAAGAGGCGGCCTCTATGGGGCGGGGCCACCTTGCAACCCGTCAGTCAGAACTGGAGAGTGGTAGGAGGCAATGGGGGGCCTCCATGTGGCGGAGAGTCACGGGCTCAGCCAATGGGAGGGCAAGGGAAAGGGTGGGGCGGGGCTTCTTCTCCAAAAAGGGGAGCCAACAATCACATTTGCTCTGTGAAAAAAAGGCAAAATTAGACAACAAGAATCTAGAGGCTTTTTAGGGGAGAGTAAAAAACCAAGCCCCTTATTTATTTATTTATTTCAGAGGCAGGTAATGCTGGGCCCTCCCTTCACTTTGGCCACTGTTTCTCCAGCCTCCAGGCCCACCTGGCCTCCCCTTGAGCTCCCATTCAGTCCCAACCCACACTTCATCCCCCGTGATTCCTTTAGCTGCTGCCTCATGATCTTCCTTGTGAAGAAGAACCCAGAGACTTTAAAACAAGACAAAAATCAAATTAGTAAAATATTTGGAAATCCAGATGACGAAAAGAAACTGAATTATGGTAAAAGAAGACCCAGACAAGCAGGTGAGTGGGAGGGCCGGGGAAAGCCATTGGCCCTCTGCCTACCTCTCTCTCCTCCAAAGAATATCCTGGTTGGAAAGGTGACAACCTCTCGGTCCGTTGTGCTGACCCCAATCCCACGTGCACCAGGCCCCCTTTTCTCCACGGCGCACTTGGCTCAAGGCCAGGCTCCATCTCCTTTCAAGGAGGAGCGCTTATAAAGTTGTTGTTTTCCTTGTTCTCAGTCAGTGTGTGTGTCTCCGCGCGTGTTAGGAGGGCAACCTGGGAGGGAATGAGGCCTGGGCCCACTCCGGCCCTCCCTCCGGGTGTTTTGGGCTTTGGCCCCTCTTCGGCCCTTTGGAGAAGGAATGGGAAGAAGACTCCCCAGGAGGAGAGGAAGGAGGAGGAGAGACAGGCCGGAGGAGGAGGAGGAGGAGGAGGAGGAGGGAGAGGCCAACTCTTCTCTTCTGTCCAAGCTGGGCAAAGAAGGGAGAAGGGCAGGGAGTTTGCGTCCTAGAGGGGCAGGAAAGGCAGGTCTGAGGAGGAGGCCCACTTCCTTCCTGCCTCTCTGGGAACCAAACACACCTGGCCCAGATTACCTATCTGAATGTATCTCCTGGTACGAACCCTGGGAGGAAGGTGGCGGTGTGGAGGAACGGCCTTGACTCCTCTTGCCCTGGACCGACCCTCATCTGGCCAGGCTCAAGCTGAGGGTGCCCTCTCACCTCCACAGGGCTGGAGGACCTCTTGACATGGTCGGCCCCAGGAGGCTGATGGGCCCAGAGTGCCAGGATTTGAAATGGTGGGCTGACTGGGGGGAGAGAGAGAGAGAGATACACACACACACACACACACACACACTAGTATGTTTGTGGTTTTATATGTGTATATATGTGTAGTTGGTTTTGTTTATGTATTGGTGTATATGTATATATGTTTATGTGTTTCTGTATGTGTGTTTTTATGTGTACGTGTTTGTTTTTATATGTGTTTGTGTATTTGTGTATGTGTGTATATATGTGTATGTGTATTTGTGTTGTGTGGCTGTAGATATTTATGTATGTGTGTATTTGTATATTTGTGTGTATATGTGTATGTGTGTATATATGTGTGTTTATGTGTATATATGTTGATGTGTATGTAGTATGTGTGTGTATTTATGTGTGTGTTGGGGTTATATGGGTTGCTTACCTGTAACCATAGTTCCTTGAGTGGTCACCTGTGCATTAGTACATTTGATATCTCTTGCGCTTGCGCAATAACTACGGAACCTTAAAGAGATCAATTTGACAGAAGACCCGCCCACCTCACTCCCCTATATATAGCCAGTGGGAGGGGCTTCATTCAGTTCTCTCTCATAGCGTAAGAAAAACACCAGAGAAAACCGAATGCATGACGACGAGGGGAGGATGGGCGGGCATGTACTAATGCACAGGTGACCACTCAAGGAACTATGGTTACAGGTAAGCAACCCATATTTACCTTTTCGTGGTCACTGTGCATTAGTACATTTGATAGATTAGCGAGCTTCAACTGACCCCGGTAGGTGGGAGTCATGCCATCATAGAAGAAAGGACCGCTCTGCCAAATTCAGCATCTCTGCGAGAAGTCACGTCCCACTTGTAGTGCGTGTGTGAAGGTCAGCGGTGAAGACCACGCAGCCGCACGGCAGACTGCCTCCAGGGAAACGCCCCTCAAGAAGGCCACCGATGTAGACATGGATCTTGTTGAGTGACCCTTTAGTTGTTGCGGTGGAGACTTGCCGGCCATCTTGTAGGCCAGGCGAATTGTCGCGACGATCCAGGCTGATAGCCGCTGGGATGACACCGGAAGGCCACTGGCGTCCTTCCTGTATTTCACGAAGAGTCGCGTAGACTTTCGTAGAGAAACGGTTCTATCCACATAAAAGGCAAGGGCCCTGCGGGCATCCAGGAGGTGTAGGGCCCTCTCAGCTACCGTCGTAGGGTTCTGGAAAAATGCCGGAAGTACCAATTCCTGCGACGTGTGGAAACGTGAGACGACCTTCGGGAGGAAGGCCACATCTGTGCGCAGGACCACCCTGTCTTTATAGAAAGTCATGTAAGGGGGATCCACGCGCAAGGCGCAGAGCTCACTTGCTCGTCTCGCTGAGGTAATAGCAACAAGGAAAGCTGTCTTCCAAGTAAGGTAAGGTAAGTCCACCGTGGCAAGGGGTTCAAAGGGTGGCTTAGATAATGTAGACAAAACAAGGTCGAGGCTCCAAGCCGGGACAACAGGAGCAACTGGGGGCCTAGAGTATAACATCCCTCTAAGGAACAACTTGACCATAGGGTCAACAAAGCATGAAGGGAGGCCAGCCTTCCTTCTGAACCAGGATAACGCTGCTAAATAGCATTTAAGGGAGGACTGGGAGAGGCCAGCCTCTGAGAGGGAAACCAGAAAATCTAAGATAAAGGCTGTGGAGGCCCTCAAGGGGTCTATTCCCTTAGAAGAGGCAAACTTAGTAAATCTGTCCCATTTGTAGACATAGGATCTTTTTGTAGAGGCCTTATGGGCAGCCTCTATGACGGCCACTACAGGGGCCGACAGGTCAGCTAGAGGTGTCAGTCTGAAGGCAGGATCCGCCAGGCCGTAAGTTTCAGAGTATGCACCTCTGGGTAGAGGACCCGATCCTGTTGCGATGACAGGAGGTCCCCCCTGCTGGGGAGGGGGACGAATGTTCCCCTGGACATTTCCAGTAGTAGGGGAAACCATTGTTGTCTCGGCCACCAGGGTGCGATGAGGATGCACCTGGCCTTCTGCTGCTTGAGTCTGGACACCACCCGCAATAAAAGGGGAAAAGGAGGAAACGCATACAGGAGGCCTGAACCCCACTGATGGAGGAAGGCGTCCCCTAGACACCCCTTGGAGAGGTCTCTGCGACTCCGGGCACAGAATAGCGGGCACTTCGCGTTCTCCTGTGAGGCGAAGAGATCCACCTGGGGCACTCCCCAGACCCGGAATAACCTGTTCGTTTCCTCCCAGTTCAGAGACCACTCGTGGTGGGACAGCGGTGATCTGCTGAGGGAATCCGCTAGGACGTTCTCCTCGCCCGGGAGATAGAGGGCCACGAGATGAGTGTCCCTGGTCAGGCACCACTCCCATATCTCGATGGACAGATTCAGGAGTGTGGTGGAGTGCGTGCCCCCCTGTTTGTTTATATAGTACATGGTCGTGGTGTTGTCCGTTACTATCTGAACAACTTTCCCCACGACCATCCTCTCGAAGGAGAGTAGAGCCTTTTTCACAGCTAGGAGTTCCAGCACATTTATGTGGAGGGCTCTTTCTTCTGGAGACCACCGGCCGTTGGCCACCATGTCGGTTGTGTGAGCTCCCCACCCCATCAGGGAGGAGTCGGTGGTGATGACTATGGATGGGGCTGGTGGATGGAAAGGAGCCCAGCGCACACATTTGCTTCCTCCTGCCACCATGACAGGGAGTCCTTGATCTGGTGGGGAATGGACAGGAGGGTACGAGGATGGTCCGACAAAGGTCGGAACACAGACAGGAACCAGGATTGCAAAGGGCGGATGTGGAGTCTGGCATATGGGGTCACAGAGGTGGTAGCGGCCATATGGCCCAATATGACCTGAACCTGTCTGGCCCGGATGGAAGGACTGCGGACGGCATCCTGAATGAGGGACCGTAGAGTCATGAAGCGGTCGTTGGGTAGGAAGGCCTTCTCCTGCCGTGAGTCCAGCACCGCCCCAATAAACTGGATTCGCTGGGTCGGGGTAAGCTGCGACTTCTCCAAGTTGACAATTAGCCCTAGGGACTGGAGAAGGGATAATGTGGTCATGATAGTATCCTGTAAATGCTCCCTGGACCGTCCCACCAACAGCCAGTCGTCCAGGTACGCGTAAACAGTGACCCTCTTGGTCCGAAGGTAGGCCACGACTACCGCCATACACTTCGTGAACACCCGGGGGGCAGTGGAGAGCCCGAAGGGGAGGACATTATACCAGTAGGCCCTACTCCCCACTAGGAAGGCCAGAAACCTACGGTGGGCTGGCAGGATCGATAGGTGGAAATAGGCATCTCTCAAATCAATGGTGGCTAGCCACACATCCTTGCTGAGTAATGGGAGTATGGAGGATAACGTGACCATGCGAAATCTTGTTGGCAAAATAAATTTATTGACTCCTCTCAAGTCTAAAATAGGGCGGAAACCGCCACCCTTCTTGTCTACAACGAAATAACGAGAAAATAAACAAGCACTGTAGTGGTCAGTAGGAACAAATGAAATGGCCCCTTTACTCAAAAGGGATGACACCTCCTCCAAAAGGATGGGGGAAACAGGGGTAGGGCGCACATGGCCCACAGGAGGTAAGGACTGAAACTCAATAGCATAGCCATGCTGGATGATCCTCAGCACCCAGGAGTCAGTTGTGATCTTAGACCAACAGTGAACAAATAACTTAAGTCTATCCCCGAACATAGGGAAAATAACCATAGTCTGGGAAGGCCCAACCTCTGAAGGGACGGGAGGAGGCAGAGTCGCGTCCTCACATCCGCAACATCAAAGTCGCCGCTTAGAGGCACCTCCTTGAGGCTTGTTGCCACCCTGGAATGGCTGTTGCCTATTCTTTGCCGCATAATTCTGTTTGCGGTATGGCTGGTAGCGTCCCGAGGACCAAGGGCGGGATCTGGGACCACCCCCAGAGTTATACCCAAATGTCTTACGGTTGTACTGCGAAGGTTGATTGCGAGGCTTCTGCTGGTAGGGTTGATACGGGAAGCCATACGAGTGGGCCGCACGAACGGATTGGTGCTTCTCCTTCAGTTGGGTGTCCGTGTCAGGGTTGAAGACGCCCTCGTGATGCATGGGCATGTCCTCTGCGAGGTTCTTTCCCTCTTCTGACAAGGTGGAGGATCGTAGCCACGCAAACCTCCTGATGGAGGTGGAAGTCGCAAAGAGCTTCCCAGCCCCTTCGGCCATGTGCTTGGCCATATCTTTCTGCATCTTGGTGCAGAGCAAAGCCTCCGTATAGAAGGACCTGGAGAAACGTTGGTCTTCGGCAGGCAACAACTCCAGGAAGGGGAGAATCTTAGTCCAGAGGTATGACTGGTACCCGCTGAGGTACGTCGCATAATGCGCCATGCGCGTGAAGAGGCCAGCGGACAAATGGACCTTCTTGCCCATTGCATCTATGCGCTTGCCGTCCTTATCGATGGGCGTAAGTGCAGCCCCTTTAGGTCGTTTGGTTCTGGCCACATCCACGACCACAGTGTTGGGGTTCTGGGGCCTGGCAATCCACTCCGCGGAGGACAGGTCCACCTTGTAGAAGCTGTCCAGTCTCCTGGGCACCGCAGGTGCCGCATATGGGAGGATATCAGGGACATCTGTAAGCTTGAGGATATAAGGTAGGGCAGGAACCGCGGAGGAAGACGAAGGGCCTGCTCCTCAGAGGTCCACATGTGGTCTTTTACCACCTCTGGGGCCTTAACTGCAGGCAATTCCAAGGACTTAGAAAGCCTCGCCATGAGGGCGAGAAACTTCGCAAAGTCAGTTGGGGCAGGCTGGTCATGCTCCAAATCCTTATCCCTCAGGTCAATGACCCTCTCCTCATCTGAAGGGCAGGGGGTATCAGCATCGTCTTCCTCCTCACTGGCTTGCCTGTAAGGCATCATAGGCTGAGCAGCAGGCATAGTCATTTGAGCAGCCACAGGCATGCTATTAGGTGGGGCGCCAGCTGATGCAGCCAAGTTGTATTGGAAGGCTGGCCCATAGGGGGAGCCCAAGGCATCCCCATGTGGAAAGGGAATACAGGAGGAGCCATCTGGGAGGCTGGAGGAGGGAAGTAAATATACTGGCCCTGAGGTGAAATCTGCCAGTAACCTGCCTGTGTCGGGGCAGGGAAGGCCATAGGAGGCGGGGCCGGTAACGAAGGGCCTGCCGATGTGGAAGCAGCATCAGGAGGGAGGCAGCGCTGCCGGCCTCGATCCCTTCTAGGAGAGGCCGCCCTGGAGCCTGCAGTGCTCGAGGCAGGGAAGGCGAGCGATCCCGTTGGCCGCAGCGGCGTCTCGCGGCTTGAGTGTCGGGACGGAGGACGGGCCCGAGCTCGAGCTGGGGGCGCGTCTTGCAGCAGCTGCAAAGGAGGAGCCGGTCCCGCAACAGGAAGATCTGCAGCGTCCAGGAGAGCCAATGCCTCCTCCAGCGCTGCTGAAGGCATCAAGGTAGGCATTAATGGTGGAGGCTCATCTTCCAGTGGGGTTCCCGGTCTGGGAAGGCTCTGCGCATGCTCCGGTAGCGCGTCAGCGGGAGCCGCCATCTCCATAGCCCTTGCCTGCACCGCTGGTGGAGGAGCGTGGGCTGAGGCAGGGGAAGCTTTTTCCCGCCAAAGAGGCTGCGTTTCCAGCAGCACCAAGAAGAGGAGCGCCATCTTGGGGCTCAATGTTCTTCGTCTTCTTGGTCCTTTTCTTGGCGCTGCCGCCATCTTTGTGGGGGCCGTCTTCTTCTTTAGTTCAACAGACGGGGCTTTTCCAGATGGGGAGGCTTCCTTAGCGGGAGGGGCCCCCGGGGGGGTCACTTGCTCTCTTCTTGGAGCCGTGATTTCAGGAAATTGAAAGGGAGGAGGGGAGACCAACACGGAACGTTCGTAGAGGGCAGCTTTCATCCTCACGCGCGGTTCTTTTCGTCTGGGAGGTGAATGCTCTGCAGATGGAACAGCCCTCAGGGCGGTGGGCCTCCCCAGGCAAGCCAGGCAAAGAGAATGGCTGTCAGTGTCAGGGAAAATGTTAGGGCAAGCCCCACATTTCTTAAAAGCCGTAGTAGCCATACTGCACTCACGCCTGGCTGTAGAATAGTCGTAGACAGGTCGAATGGTCAGGAGAATAGAAGTCAGAATAGTCAGGTCCGGTCCTAGGTCAGTCAAGTATTTATTCAGTAGTCAAGTAGCTCGCTGGAGCAAAGGTTCCTCTGTATTGCTTTGACAGCGGAGAGAGAACTGAATGAAGCCCCTCCCACTGGCTATATATAGGGGAGTGAGGTGGGCGGGTCTTCTGTCAAATTGATCTCTTTAAGGTTCCGTAGTTGTGCGCAAGCGCAAGAGATATCAAATGTACTAATGCACAGTGACCACGAAAAGGTAAAGGGGTGTTGTGTGTTGTTTTGGGGTGTTTTCGTGGGTGGAGTATGGACCTCGGGGTATGGATGAGTGGCCCTGTGATTTTCGTGTGTGTGGGACATGTAGTTTTGGCGTGCATTTGCCTCGTTGCACGACCACTTCCTTTTTATATATAGATATAACAGGTTGACTTCCATTCTTTTGGTGAAATAAGTATTTTTCTTCTATATTCTCTCTCTTTTTAGGGAGTGTGTCTTTGGGTTTTTTGTCTATTTGCTTGTTTATATTTTGTTATTTTGATAGTTCTCCCTTTCCATTACAGTCAGTCTTCCCTCTTTTGACTTGGGTGAGAAGGAACCCTTTGGGGTGTTTGCCTGTTTTATGTCAATGCATACGTTCCCCTTCAGGAGAATGTAACAAATGCACAATCCCTTTGAGCTAGAGAAGGCATACATGTAGGATCATTAGGCCTTGGGATGAGTATATAGGTAAGCATTTGGTTGCAAAAGGAGTGATTTCAGTGTGATTTGGAGTTTTCTGTATTGTTGTACTTCTACATTTGCATACTATTGGGTGGGACTGAAATATCAGCCATATGGTATGTTCCCAGGTGAAATCCAAAGCTTAGAGTCCTGAATCTGAGCTGGAAGCCAAACACACAACAAAGAATAACTTTAGTCCACTGAACTACCAAGCCTAGGACTAGTTTCGGTCCAACCTGTTCACAGCACTGCATGAGATCAAAAAGTGCTAAACTCCAACACTTTACAATTCCTGGGCTGGAGAATACCCTGTCTCCATAGAGTCATTTCCTCGTGGGTTTCTTTTCAGGACTGTCATGGTCACCTCTGAGACATGTCTATGTGACAAGCTTTCCACTCTCTCCCTCTCTCCCTCTCTCCCTCTCTCCCTCTCTCCCTCTCTCCCAGGGGCTGGAACGATGTCGTTGCCGAATCCAGAGTCGCTCCTTCCGCTTTGTGAGGGAGTGGAACTGAACCAGGTGAGCAGAAGGATTCCTGGGAGAGGAGGGCTGGAGCTGCCTGGGGGCCATTGGTTGCAAGCGCAGTCACCAAACATCCCTTGAAACAGAAAAGATTGAACCAACATCCATGTCAATCATGTCAAAGGATTCTTGTAATTATTTTTCTTGATTGCCTGTATTTCCCTTTTCCCACCAGGGCCCAATCGCCTTTGAGGACGTGGATGTCCCTTTCTCTCTGGAGGAGTGGGCTCTCCTGGATCCGGGTCAGAAAGCCTTGCACGAGCAGGTCATGGAGGAGATTCGTGGGATGGTGGACTCTCTTGGTAAGGCTCCCTCACTGGGGGGGATTTCTGTTTCCAAATGCAGGATCCCAGCCAGCACGCCTCTCTGCTCTCCACACAGCAACCCTGCAGAGAAGGGGTTGCCAACAGGAGAAAAGAGAAGGGGAGGCTCGTTCTCCAGACCCTTGATCCTTTCAGCCCCCTCCTCTGAGGAAATCCCAGTTTGTTGACGTCTCCCTTCAATTGTGGTGCCCAGAACTGGACACAGCATTATTCCAGGTGTGGTCGGAGCAAGGCAGAATAGTTATTCCATTTTATGTGTTCAGGCAAATTGAACATGACTTTGAGGGCAAGGAGGCAAGGCACCTCTTTTGTGAATAATAATAATAGTATTCCATTTCTATTCCATTTCATTACAATATACAATCTCCATAATTCATGTATTTATTCATTCTCACTTCCCCCGTTGTGCTCCCGTATCCAGAGCCCCTTTTCTTTGTGGTCCCACCAGGATTTCACGTCTTAGAATCATGGAATCCTAGGATCATAGAGTTGGGAGAGACCTCGTGGGCCATCCAGTCCAACCCCATTCTGCCAAGGAGCAGGACAATCCGTTCAAAGAACCCCAACAGATGGCCATCCAGCCTCTGCTTCCCATCCTCTTTTCTCAATGTTTCATCTTTTTTAGCCCTCCTTTCCAATACTTTGCTATTAATAGCCTTGCTGTTGTTAACAACGTTGTGATCAATTTAACATTCCAGCATTTCATGAGGGTCTTCTGGCCACGAGAGGATCTGTTGCTTCACCGTCCATTTGTGACACTGATGAAGTACTTGCTCATTCTTTGCAGGCTTGCTGGAGATTTTTATGGCATCGTAAATTAGTTAAAGTAGCCTCCCCGGATGGGCGGTACCTATATGTCCTATTTGACAGATGCAACTGTTGATTGTGAAATGGGTGGTAGCAAGAAATGTTTTAGCTAGAGAAAGAAGCCAGCCTTTGAATGTGAAGGGAAAAGTCATTCATTTCCCCAGAAAGAAGGAGACAGAATCAAAAGCCAGGCTGGGCTGAGGAACAGGGAGCCTCTGGAGCATATGTTACCTCTCCCTTCGAGGGGCCCACCAAGGTCAAGGTGAACGGAGGTGATCCTTGAAGTGACGGGCTTGACTTTGAAGGAACTGGGAAAATTGGCCACATAGGACAGGGAGCTCTGGCGTGGGCTGGTCCATGAGGTCGTGAAGTGTTGGAAGCGAGTGCACGAATAGATAACAACAACAACTTAGAGGCCCTGTCACACAGTGTCCAACAAGGGGTGGGGAGAGGACAGCGTTTATATCTTATTTTATTCCATTTCTATGTTGTTTTCAGGATCATTTCAATCTCCTTCTTATACCAATTCCCCAGAGTTCTTCTCACTCACTCTGTTTCTATCCTTCTTCACAGCAGATAACTGGAACACCAAACACAGGAAGCATTTGGGACGCAATGGGGGCCTCCCTAGACGCCAGGAAACCCACAGAGAAGGCGGGGGTTCTGCCAGAGAAAGGCCCTACAAATGCAATGAATATGGGCAGTGTTTTACCCAAAATATGGGACTCAAACTTCACAAGACACTCAGTGTTGGGAAAAGCCATTGTAAGTGGAAAAGATCGACAAAATATCAGAAGCCATACCAATGCCAGGAGTGTGGGAAATGTGTTGCTCAGCGTTCAAACTTGGCGAGGCACAAAAGACTCCACACAGGAGAGAAGCCATACCAATGCCAGGAGTGTGGGAAATGTTTTGCTCAGCGTTCATATTTGGTGAGCCACAAAAGACTCCACACAGGAGAGAAGCCATACCAATGCCAGGAGTGTGGGAAATGTTTTTCTCGCACTTCAGACTTGGTGAACCACAAAAGACTCCACACAGGAGAGAAGCCATACCAATGCCAGGAGTGTGGGAAATGTTTTTCTCGCACTTCAGACTTGGTGAAGCACAAAAGACTCCACACAGAAGAGAAGCCATACCAATGCCAGGAGTGTGGGAAATGTTTTTCTCACAGTTCAGCCTTGGCGAGCCACAAAAGACTCCACACAGGAGAGAAGCCATACCAATGCCAGGAGTGTGGGAAATGTTTTGCTCACAGTCCACATTTGGGGAGGCACAAAAGACTCCACACAGGAGAGAAGCCATATCAATGCCAGGAGTGTGGGAAGTGTTTTGCTGACAATTCAACCTTGGTGAGCCACAAAAGACTCCACACAGGAGAGAAGCCATACCAATGCCAGGAGTGTGGGAAATGTTTTGCTCACAGTTCAGATTTGGTGAGACACAAAAGACTCCACACAGGAGAGAAGCCATATCAATGCCAGGAGTGTGGGAAAAGTTTTGCTCGCAGTTCACATTTGGTAAGACACAAAAGACTCCACACAGGAGAGAAGCCATACTAATGCCAGGAGTGTGGGAAAGAGGGGACGGTAGACTAAACATTCAACGTTTCCCGATGAACACTTGTGGTTTCCTTGGCTTTAAGTTGGGTTTGCCTTGACAACTTTCTTCGTGGTTTTGAACTCTTGTTCAGTTTTTGGGGTTGTTTGTTCTTGTTTGTCTTGGGACGGTTTTGGATGATCCTTTTGTTTCTCCGGACGCTGTTTGTATAGAAGGAACTGTTTAGTGAAATACTAGAAGTTTCTCACGTTTTAAAGATTTTGACTGGAACCTGTAACTCAAGCACTGAACTACTTCTGAAACGATAACGCTTTGTACAAGTATTACCAAAACCATTAAGCTTTTGTGCCTGTTCAGAATTAATAAATAAACATCTTTCTTTGTTCATACCAAACAAAAGTCTCTGAATGCCTCTCATACAAACTACACATCTCAGGAGGGAGCTTGTGGAAGAGTTTTATATTTGGTGGCAGCCTGTGTTAAATGTTTAGAAGAAAATAAAGGGCACAGAATCCTCCACAGTCGAGGGACACAAAGTGGGATGTTCCTAACAGCGATTAGGGTTCTGCCGTTGCAGTAAATACCTGATGTCAAGCAGAATTCTTTGAGAAGTTCTGCCTAAGATTTGGTAGAGTCCCCCTTCTTGTCGTTTCAATCCCTCAGGTGGGGTCCTGTTCTTGGAGCAGCAGAAAGCCGACTCTTTGTGACAATCCTTCAGAGGGTTAAACACTATTATTATGGCACTTATTAAAAACCATACTACATATACTCGAGTATAAGCTGAGTGTTTCAGCCCTTTTTTATGGTGAAAAAGTTCCCCTCGGCTTATGCTCAGGTGGGGGTCCTCGCGGGAAGGCGTGGAGCTGAAAAAAGCCTCTTTTAATCCCCATGCCTCTTGCTGCTCATCAGGTGCCTTTCCAGGCAATTACCAACTCTGCTGATCCTTTGATATGTATTTCCCATCTCACCTCCCACGTTGTATAAAAGCCGCCTTGGAAAAGTTACTGTGCCCGTGGAAAAAGAAGGAGAAAGGGAGGCATGCGTTCATGCGGCAATAACAGGGAGGGAGAAGCACACCTCCTTCCCCCTCCTATCGCGATTTTTTGGGGGTTTTTTTTTTACATAAAAAGTGAATGAACAATGTGGTTAAGAAAAGTATGAAAAAAGGAAGTGAAAAAGGCAAAAACGAGAGAGGGGGAAAAGAGCACAGCAATAAAAATGACACAAAAAGAAAAAAAGAAAAGAAAAAAGTTTAAGGCTGTCCTTCCAGGTCTCTTCTGTCTGATGTATCTTTTTATTTTTTTATATTTTGTTCTTGTAGCGTCAGTTTCTCTTTGGTTCCAATTTCTGCTTTTCTTTTATGCCATTTTAACATATATTTTTATATTTTCATTTTTAAAAAATTCCCTAAATTTCCGCCAATCTGTTTTGTGTGTTTGGAAATTATTCTGGTCCATGTTCATGATATCCATTACTTTTAAGACCCATTGTTCCATGGTTGGTATTCCTTTCATAAAGCACCGTGCCCTTTCATAAAGTGCTGCTTTGAGGCGCAAGGCTCGGTTTTTTTTCTTGTTTGTGGGGTGAACGCCTTGCAGATGTTGCACCCCTGAGCCAAGTGCCCCTCTCCCAGGCAGGCCAGGCACAAGGCATGGCCGTCAATATCTGGGTAGAGGTTTGGGCACGCTGAGCACCTCTTAAATGAGGTCGTCGCAGACATATCGTCACAGCCAAAGGGTAATCCAACTCAGTCCTTGAAACAGTCCAAATCGAGGGATGGAGAAATCAGGCAGTCCGTTAAACAATCCAAGTCAGTTATACAGAAATCAGGGTAATCCAAAGGCAGTCCGGTCAGTAAGGAATAATCAGTCCAATATCAGTCCAAAATACGAAAGTATTAAGAGCAAAGGTTCTCACTAGTGCACTGAAGCGCAGAAGAGAGAACTGGAGGCGGAAGCCCCTCCCACTGGCTATATATGCTCGGGAGGGATGGGCGGGGCTTCAGCTGAGCTTGATTTTTGTCTAGAAGGTTCCGAAATTCTATTGCGCAAGCTCAACATATCACATGTATGAATTCATAGGTGACCACTCAAGGAACCATGGTTGCAGGTGAGCAACCCATGTCTTCCATCATTGGGCTAACTTAATCCTAGCTGCTGTTGCCATGTAAATAAAGATCTTATTTGTGTTTTTATCCATTTCACAGTCTGTCATTTCCAATAAAAAAAATACTCAGGTCTAAACTCAGATTTTAGGTGGAGAATTTTCTCTATTTTTAAAAAATATTTTTGGTACCAGTGTTTTTTTGATTATCTTACACTTCCACCACATAGGCATAAAATGTCAATTTCTTTAATTTTTTCTTCATTTCTAACCATTTCTTGTCACAGTTGTTTTGTAGTAATTGTGCATTGCTAGCTGTAAATATCACCCCTGGGTATTTTAGTTTTGTGGGGATTTTGATGCCTGCGCCTTCCTGTAGTTCTTCTTTTCTCATTTTACATATATTTTTAGTCAATCTCTGTGTTTTCTCTGTATTGATTTTTTATCCCGCTACCTCTCCAAACTTCTCTACCTACCTTTTCTGCAACTCTTTATTCTAAATTTAAAAAATCATTATTTTTTTTAAAAGGCTCCTGAAAGGTCCAGGAGAACCAACACGGGGGGCACACTTTCCCCGTCAAGCTCTCTGCAGAGATCGTCCACGAAGGAGACCAAGGCCGCCTCAGTTCCAGGACCCGGTCTGAAGCCAGACTGCGACGGATCCAGATAATCAGTGTCATCCAAGAACACCTGGAGTTGTGAGGCAACCACACCTTCCAAGGTTTGGCCTAAAAGGGGGAAATTGGAAACTGGCCAAACTACAAGAAAGGGAATATAAATAAAGTAAATAAATAAATAAGATTCCATCTGAACATTAGGGAGAACTTCCTGACTGAGAGCCGTTCAACAGTGGAACTCTCTGCCCCGGAGTGTGGTGGAGGCTCCTTATTTGGAAGTTTTTAAACAGAGACTGCATGGCCATCTGTCGGAGGTGCTTTGAATGCAATTTTCCTGCTTCTTGGCAGAATGGGGTTGGACTGGATGGCCCACGAGGTCTCTTCCAACTCTATGATTCTATGGCCGCAAGTTGTCCATCTGAGTGGCGTCCAGTGATGGTTTCTTCAACAGCGGTTTTATCACAGCTTCTTTTGAGCCGGCTGGAATGTGGCCTTCTTGAAGGGAGGCCTTCACCACCACTTGGACCCTCTCTGCCCAACCTCCTCTGGCCTGCTCTATCAGCCAGGGTGGGCAGGGGTCCCGGAGGCATGTGTTCGCTCTCGCCTCTCCAAGGGTCTTGTCCACGTCCTCGGGTTGCACGAATTTAAATGAACCCATTAAAACCAGACAAGCAGACACTCTGGCTCCATCTTTAGAGTCTGCAGTAATTGTGGAGTGCAAGTCGGAACGAATCAGAGCCATTTGATCCGCAAAGAACTGAGGAAATGCTTCACGGCAAGTTGCCGAACGGTCTTGTGAAACAGGAATTAACAACCTTCGAAACAGCTCAGCCGGATGGTTCCTCACGGACGCAATGTCAGTCTCAAGATTTTTGGAAGATTTTTGTGGCCTCCACCGCCGCAGAATACGACCTTAAGTACGCACATATCCATGTTCGGTCTGATTCCTTGTGAGATGTGTGCCACACGCTCTCCAGTCTCCTCATGCTCCTTCGCTGCCAGCTCCTCAGTGAACCAAAGAGCTGGGTTAGCCCTGAGATGAGAGATGGGGAAAATGGAGGGAAGGGCTTGTTCATGGGCTCCATTTTGGACTCAGACAAGAACAACATCCAGCTTTGCTCATAAAAGGTGGAAATCTCTCTCCTGACAAGACGTGAAACTACAGCATAGAATAGATTGCATTTAGATGAGAAAGGGATGGACGGACGGAGGGACAGACACTATATCTCCCTCTTGTGGGCAAGAAGTGGGCGACTCCAACGTGCCTCCAGCCTCCAAAGGATCCAGCTCCAAGGCCGTGGGCAGCCACCCACGTTTCCTCACCAAGGGCAGAACGGCAGTTGGAACTCTTGCCTCAGCAGCCAGCCAGAGGCAGCAGCCAATCAGAACCCTGGCACCTGGCACACCCAGCCAATCGGCTGCTGACACATCTCTCTCCTCCCACTCTGGGCCCATCAGCCCCTCTGGCCCCTTCCCTTCACCCTTCCTTGCCCGGGAGGGACAGAAGAGAAGAGAAGAGTTGGCCCCTCTGGCCTCCCCCTCCCCCTCTTTCCTCTCCTCTTTCCAGTGAGTCTTCATCCCAGGCCTTCTTTTTTTCTCCAAAGGGCCGGGGAGGGAGGGAGAGCCGCAGTTGGCTCAGGCCTGGACTCCCCGTGCATTGGGGGCTATCACGAAAGGCCTAGTGGTCATCACGTGGGTCTGAGGCCTGTGGATGAAGGTTGGGAGAGAGAGAAGCCTTGGCTGACTGGAGGGACTAGGCCTGAGGCCCAGGCGTTGCCATAGCGATGCAGCTCTCCAGGCGGCAGCATTTTGCTCCTGTCCTGAATCATCATGTAAATATCTGAGAGGCAGGAGGTATTTTCATTCACTGGACCACATTGGGCACAAATTCCCAATACGTCCACATTAGAATACTGTAGGGGTTGGGAGGGGCTTGACTTCGTCATTTGGGAGTTGTAGTTGCTGGGATTTATAGTTCACCTACAATCGAAGAGCATTCTGAACTCCAGCAATGATGGGATTGGACCAAACTTGGCACGCAGAACTCCCATGACCAACAGAAAA
Source organism: Anolis apletophallus (assembly GCA_030556195.1). Lineage (NCBI taxonomy): Eukaryota > Metazoa > Chordata > Lepidosauria > Squamata > Anolidae > Anolis > Anolis apletophallus. Next base: position 22,100 of record JARBWK010000593.1, read on the forward strand.
TACTGGAAGAGTTTGGGGGGCATTGACCTTGAGTTTTGGAGTTGTAGTTCACCTACATCCAGAGAGCATAGTGGACTCAAACAATTATGGATCTGAACCAAGCTTGGCACCGATACTCAATATGCCCAAATGTGAACACGGCTGGAATTTGGGGAAACTAGAGCTTGACATTTGAGAGTTGTAGTTACTGGGATTTATAGTTCACCTACAACCCAAGAGCACTTTGAACCCAGCCCACAATGCATCTGCACCAAGCTTGGCACACTACTGACAGGGCCAATGTTGAATATACTGGTGGGGTTGGGGGGGTGTGTCTGTTTTTGATTTCCGGGAGTTGTAGTTCAACAACACCAAAAAGGAAGAGAAGGACAGGCAGAGAGATCTTCAGCCCTAACTAGTAAAAAGGTTTCCAGGGGGTCACCAGATTCTCCAACCAGGGGATCCTTAGGAGGAGGGAGGGGCAGGCAGCGAGGGGCCCATGGCTTTCCCTTCCCAGCCCACTCACCTGCCTCTCTGGCTCCCCCCCCCCCCCCGAAGTACTTAAATAATTCAAAGTTTCTATTTCTCATCTGGATTTCCAAGTATTTTACTTCAGTTGTTATATTGATATCTATTTATTTATTTACGGCATTTATATGCCACCCTTCTCATCCCGAAGGGGACTCAGAGTGGCTTATTTATTCTGTTTATTTATTTCCGATATTTGTACCCCGCCCTTCTCAACCCCCCCCGGGGGTGGGACTCAGGGCGGCTTCCAGCCGGCAACGATTAGATGCCTCCATGTACACAATAAAATACATCATAAAACCAATAATTACATACAGTTCAAACATTAAGTCAATTCAATTAAAATATGCTTAAATATAACAGCTTTGTGGCCTTATCTGGCCGAATTCTGTGGTTGGAGATTCCATCAGGCTTGTCCATAGTCCATTACCATAGCAATTGTCATCATTGTCATTGTCATTCTCAGCATAATCACCCCAAGGCCTGGTCCCCCACCCATGTTTTCAACTTCTTTCTGAAGGAGAGGGGGAAGACGATAACCTAATTTCCCCGGTAAGTTCCACAGGCAGCACCCCACTACCGAGAAGGCCCTGTCCCTCGTCCCCACCAAGTGTGTTTCTGTCAGAGGCAGGGCCGAGAGCAGGGCCTCCCCAGAAGATCTTACACTGGGACGTAAAAGGAGATACGTTCAGACAAGCTGTACCTGCTACGTGGCCTACCTTCCCTCCCCCTCCCTCTCTTTTCCTTTTCCTTCCTTTCTCTCCTTCCTTCCTCCTTCCTTCCTTCCCTTATTTTCCTTCCTTCTCTCCTTCCTTCCTTCCTTCCTTCGCTCTTTGCTTCCATGCTTCCCAGCTTACCTGTCCAAATGTATCTCCCTCTACGTCCTGCCTCGCAGTTTAAGATCGTCTGGGGAGGCCCACCTCTCAGTCCCGCCAGCCTCGCAAGTGCGCTTGGCGAGGACGAGGGACAGGGCCTTCTCGGCAGTGGCCCCACGCCTGTGGAACTCGCTCCCCAGAGAGATCAGGTCGGCGTCTTTCCTCCTTTCTTTCAGAAAGGTTAAATCCTGGTTCTGGGAACCGGCCTTTGGACAGCAAGCACGACAGCACTTGAGATGCTGAATGGGACTGAAATTGGCTCTATGGATTGGTGACAATGTTTTTAATGCGTTTTTTCACTTAATGTTCCATTTACTGTTTTAAACGGTTATATTTGTTTATATTTGTATTATCTTGGCATCGCATTGTTGCCGGTGTAAGCCGCCCTGAGTCCGCCCTCGAGGGTTGAGAAGGGCGGGTGAGAAATGTGGGAAATACTGTATATATACTCGAATATAAGCCTAGTTTTTCTACCCTTTTTTAAGGCTGTAAAAGCTCTCCTCGGCTTATACTTGAATCAAGGTTATTTATTATTCTACTCTGTTATTAGTATTATTGTATTACATGTATTAAGTTACTCTATTATTATTATATTTGCATTATTTTACTCTATAATTATTTTACTGTATTTATTATTGTTTTGTTATATTTATTATTTTACTCCTATTATGATAACATTTATTATTTTACTCTATTATTATTGGAAGGATATGTAAGCACATTTACATTGAAGAAGGTGTTATTTAATTGGTTTTTAAGATAATGTATTTTTGATATGTTGTTGTTGTTGTTTTTATCCAATATATATGCGGCATCCAATGGTTGCCTTCTTGTGAGCCGCCCTGAGTCCCCTTCGGGGGTAGAGAAGGGCGGGCTATAAGTAATTGAAATAAATAATAAATAATAATAAATAATGGTTTCATCAGAGTTAGACAGTCTTGTCTTAAATTACAGTTTTATGTAAATATTCAAAAGCCTTTAACTTTCTGCTGCCTCAATAAATACAATTTTATTTCTTTGCATTCACAAAGGATCCGGCTTCAAGGCCGTGGGCAGCCAGCCACGTTTCCTCACAAAGCGCAGAATGGCAGTTGGAACTGTTGGCCTCAGCAGCCACCCAGAGGCAGCAGCCAATCAGAACCCTGACCCCTGGCACACTCAGCCAATCAGCTGCTGACACCTCTCTCTCTCTCCAGGCAGCCCACCATTTCAAATCCTGACACTCTGGGCCCATCAGCCTCCTGGGGCAGACCATGTCAGACCATCACATGCCCCTCTAGGAACCAGGCTCCCTCCTCTTACGCCTTCCTTGCCTGGCTGGGACAGAAGAGAAGAGTTGGCCGCTCTGGCCCCTCCCTCCTCCTCTTTCCTCTCCTCCTTCCGGTGAGTCTTCATCCCAGGCCTTCTTTCTTTCCCCAAAGGGCCGAAGAGGGAGGGAGGGGGGCCGGAGTGGGCCCAGGCCTGGACTCGCAGTGGATTGGGGCCTGTCACAAAAGGCCTAGTGGTCATCACGTGGGTCTGAGGCCTGTGGATGGAGGTTGGGAGAGAGAGAGAAGCCTTGGCTGACTGGAGGGACTAGGCCTGAGGCCCAGGCGTTGCCATAGCGACACAGCTCTCCAGGCGGCAGCAGGAAAGGGGCGGGGCTAACGGCCAGCCTGGGAAGGTTCCTGCCAAGGGTCAGTTCAGAGGAGAGACTCCTCCTGGCGAGGTGGGAGCAGCACTCCGGGGTCTCCCTGGTCACTCTGGTCATCTTGGGCCTTGCCTTCTTCAGGAGTAAAAGGATTATTTAACTCTGAGGAAGGAACAATCTAGGACAGGGTCTCTCACCCTCCTCATGCCGTGATCCCTTAATCCCTTTCCTCATGTGGTGGTGACCCCCAACCAGAACATTATTATTTCCGTGGCTGCTTCATAACTGTCATTTTGCTCCTGTTCTGAATCGTCGTGTCAATCTCTGAGAGGCAGGAGGTATTTTCATTCACTGGACCACATTTGGCACAAACACCCAATACGTCCACATTGGAATACTGGTGGGGTTGGGAGGGGATTGATTTTGTTATTTGGGAGTTGTAGTTGCTAAGATTTATAGTTTGCCTACAATCAAAGAGCGTTCTGAACTCCACCAACAATGGGATTGGACCAAACTTGGCACGCAGGACTCCCGGGACCAACAGGAAATACTGGAAGGGTTTAATGAGCATTGTAATTCATAACAGAAGCAAAACTGCAGAGATCATGTTATGGGTTTTTTTAATGATGTTTATTGGTATTTTCAAATACAGTGTAGACAAGAATCTTAAAGGAAAGTGGGGGGGAATAGGTGGGGTTATATGGAGGTTTTGGGGGTGGGGGTGTTGGTAAGGGAGGGGTGTAGGGAAGGGCACACAACAAGGAGATCAAACAGGAGAGAAAAATAAGAAGAAAAATATACTTTTAAAAAACCCCACAAAACTTTTTGAGAAAGAAAACAATAGCAAACCATCAACAACAACAAGAAAGAAAGAAAGAAATATAATTTGATTTTTGCCTCTTGTTTCAAAGTCTCTGGGTTCTTCACAAGGAAGGCGATGGATCCTGAGGCACCAGCTGAAGGAATCACGTGTGGGGGGAGGATGTGTGGGTTGGGGCTGAAGGGGAGCTCAAGGGGAGGCCAGGGGGGCCTGGAGGCTGGAGAAGCAGAGGCAGGGATGGGGAACCTCTTTGACTCAGATTGCCATGAAAGCAAAATATTTGGTAATGTATTTCAGTGAGAGCCATATAATATATATATTTTAAGACTGAATTCAACTAAATGTGAGTCTATACGTACATACTATGAGAAAAGGATTCCCCCGGCAGTGTCTCTTAATGTTTTCATCTTTACCCGAGGTTTCTTCCCACCCCAGACAAACCCAGATCAATCTTTCATCCATATCTTAAAGCCAATTTCATTTTTTACTATAGGAAGTGTCGTAAATAAAAATTTTAGTTTTGGAAGTATATTCATCTTAATGCATGCTATCCTTCCTAAAAAAGGATATGTTCAGTTTCGACCGTGTAGCTAAATCCTTAGTTATATCCTTCCACTTATCCCTATAATTATTTTTAAATAATTGTGAATTTTTGGAGGTCAGAGTTATTCCTAAATATTTTACCTTATTTGACATTTTCATTACAGATTTCTTCTGTAGAACCTGTTTCTTTTCTTCTGATATAGTAGCTAGGGATGACATCCCGGTGACAGTTATCCAGGCCCCGAATATCACGGGCATGGAATGTTTGGGAATCACCCTTAAAGCTAAGGAGTGCTTAGCGATTCTTCTTATCTATCGCTCCCCCGGGACCCCGAAGGAGAGCTTACTCAATCTGCTCGATCTTGCCGCGGATTGGACACTTAGATTCCCAAGACTCATTGTTTTGGGAGATTTTAACATCCATGCAGACGCTAATATGCCATCCCCCCCTAGCAAAGGAGTTCATCCGATCCATGGACACATTAGGTCTCATTTTTGATGGAGTCCGGCCCCACACACCAGGCCGACATACCTTAGACCTAATCTTTGGGTACGGGTTGAGGGTTACGCAGCAAGTAACAACGAAGGTCCCTGGTCGGATCATTTCACTCTGAAGGTCGACATCAGAATCCCCTACCAGCGAGGCCAGAGCCAAAACCTATACTGGCACGCCAGAAGAGGCATATGGACCCCAGCTGCTTCGCAGCAGCCATTGAGCCGATGGAAGTTTCGGTGGGACCTTGAATCAACGGGTGGACAGATGGAATACAGTCTTGTCGAAAGCCATCGACCAAATAGCCCCAGACGCCTGATCCGGCCACGAAGAGTCCATTCTCCATGGTTCACGGATCACCTGCGACTGCTGAAGCGAAGGCGGAAGCAGCTGGAGAGCGTGGCGTCGGAAACAAACTCAGACGCGAGATCAGCCTTCAGAGACATGCGCAGGTCATATGAACGGGCGGTCAAAGAGGCCAAGAAGACCTATAACTCCTCCTTAATAGCGGCGGCAAGATCGCGCCCAGCACAGATCTTTAAGATCGTTCGAGACCTAGCTATGCCCAACTCACTGCCGAGGGACAATGAAAATTCAGCTATCTCAGCGGAAGATTTTCAAGTTTTCTTCACTGAGAAAATAATTGCCCTTAGGCGTGATTTACCCTCTATACCTGAGGAGAGGAGCGGATGGGTAAGGACCCAGCTCCATCGCTCAGCTTGAAACTCGACCAGTTCAAGGCCCTGAATTCAGAGGAGATTAATCAAATCTTGGCCACAGCAAGGGCAACCACTTGCTCTACAGATCCGTGCCCGTCCCATCTGATTAAGTCCTGTGCGGGGAGCCTCTTGGCCACTCTGACAGGGTTGAAAAATCACTCATTGGAGCTGGGAGTTTTTCCCGATGCGCTGAAGGAGGCTAGAGTCCGCCCGCTGCTGAAGAAGCCGAATCTGGATCCAGCAGCGCCGGCAAACTACCGTCCGGTCTCAAACCTACCCTTCCTCGGGAAACTGATTGAACGGG
>JARBWK010000594.1:0-27989 GCA_030556195.1 Anolis apletophallus
GGGAGGAGTGATGAAAATTTCCCCTCTCTTTTCTTTCATTCTTTTTTCCTCCTCTCTCCCTACCTTCTTTTCTCCCTCCCTCTTTGTTCCTTCCTTCCTTTCTCTTCCATTCTTTCCTTCTCTCCTTCCTTTTCCCTCTCTCCCCTTTTCTTCCTCCATTCTCCCTCTTCCTCCCTCTTCCTTCCTTTCTTTCCCCCTTCACACTTTCCTTCTCCTTCTCTTCTTCCTTTTCCCTCCCTCTCTCCCCTTCTTTCCTCCATTCTCCCTTCCTCTTCCTTCCTCTTCTATTCTTTTCCCCCAAGTCTTCTTTTTCTTCTCCTTCCTTTCTTTTCACTTCCCTCTCTCCCCTTCTTTCTTTTCCTTCATTATTTTACTTTTCCTCCCTCCCTTTCCTTTCTTTTCCCCACCCTTTTCTTTCCTCCCTTCCCATTTCCTTCTTTCTCTCCCCCTCCTTGTCTCCTGCTTTTTTTCCTTTTCCACAGTTTGTTCTTTTTTTCTTTCTTCCTCTCCCCCTCCCTCCTTTCTTTCCTCTTTCTTTCTTTTTTTCTTTCCCTCTTCTCTTCCTTCCTAGAGTCCTGAGCGTTCCTTTTGCAGAGCCAGGTCTGAAGTCTCCCGTCATTCTGCCGGGGGAATCCATTTCTCATCGTATGTATGTATAGACTCACATTTAGTTGAATTCAGTCTTAAAATATATCATATATATTATATAGCTCTCACTGAAATAAATTTCCAAATATTTTGCTTTCATGGCTCTCGGAGTCACAAAGGTTCCCGATCCCTGGCTTAGGTGCACGGATGTCATGCTCCCAATTCTGGGCACCGCGATTGAAGGGAGTGGCTGACTCTAAGATGGAATAATAATATGTCCAGAGGAAAAACGTGACTCAAGGATCGGGGTGTCTGGAGAACCAACCCAGTGAGGAGCAGCTTCAAGAGCTGCTGGCCTCTTCCAACTCTTCTAGGATTCTCAGTGTAAATAACGCGATGGAAATGTATTAGGAAGTGATGATAATAATAAAAACGGTGTTGGTGTCCTGCCCTCCCTCCCTCCTTCAGGGAGAGAAAAGGCCGCCGTTCACCGAACATGGAAGACCACCCTCCTCGGACAACGAGGGATCATCGCCTAAGTAAAGCTGACATTTTTCTACGCGTCCTTAATGTTGTGTGTACTGAGCCCAATATTCGTTTGTAGTTGTGCAGCCAGACATTTTGTCAAATCGTATGTTGGGAGTCCAATGGTGCTCACGGTATATGAGGTTGTTTAGATTTTTTGGGGATGTACACCCCCAAATACTTCAACTTCTCACCCACTTTTATCTCCAGGATGGATTGTAATCCTTTAATTCTTTCCAAGTAAGATTTTTGTGTAAAGCTTCTCATTTTTCAATGTTTATGGCCAACCCCGATAGCTTTTCGAGTTTCTTTATAATGTCAATTACTTCCTTGACAGAATCGTCTGGTGCCCTGAGTAGAGTCATTGCATTCCCCACATATACTTTTACCATAATTCCTTCCTGTCCAGTTCTAGTTCTTGTTGTGACTATTATTATCATATTTATGCCCCGCTTTATCTCCACAAAGGGGACTGAAATGAAATCGGGTCGGACCCTTCTCTCCTATCCTTTGGGGAAAATCTTAAATCATGGTTGTGGGACCAAGCATTCGAGCAGCAGGCGCAGCAGGAATAATGCCAATGACTTATGTGACTGACAATGGACAGACCCCGGATTAAGGCTCTGGATTTGTTTAGTTTTTAAATGGATGTTTATAATTTGAGGTTTTTAACTAATGTTTTAATGGTAATGTTACTATTCTTGTTTGTTTGGCATCTAATGGTTGCCGGTTGTAACCCACCCTGAGTCACCCTGAGTGTGGTGGAGGTTCCTTGCATAGAGGCTTCTAAATAGAGGCTGGATGGCCATCTGTTGGGGGTGCTTTAAACACTATTTTCCTGCTCCAGAATGGAGTTGGACTGGATGGCCCACCAGGCCTCTTCCAACTCTATGATAACCCCCCCCCCCCCCCGGTGACAAGGGCGGGATATAAATGTCTGAAATAGATAAATATATAAACAAGACATAAAATCAAACAATCCATTAAAACAAAAGCCATAACCTAAATTTTAAAAAAACAACTTAAAATACAGCAGTCCATATCAAACACAATTAAACAAGGAGAAAAAAACCAGCAGCATTGAGGCTCCATCAGATGGTGTTCAGCAAAAAGCCAACCAAGGATTCAAAAATGGGCGTGGCCAGGCTATGAAAGGGTGGGACATGGGGTATTTATTTATTTATTTAAGACATTTCTAAACTGCAGTTGGATGGAGTGTGGGTCATGGGGGGCATTGTGTGCCAAGTTAGGTCTTTATTGGTCTTGGTTCTGGGCCACAGTGGTCTGTGGGGAATGATGGGTTTAGAAGTACTACAAATCCCATTTTCCATGGTGGTACTTCAAGTCCCATCATGCATGGTCGGGGCTCTGTGTGCCAAGGTAGGTTACTGTAAATTCAGGCCATACATAATGTCCCATGAGCTGAGGCCTAGTTAGGAACAGCAAGTTAATGAAGCCTTACTGTCAATTCAGGCCATACACAATGTCCAATGAGCTGAGGCCTAGTCGGGAGAATTAAGTTAATGAAGTCTTACTGTCAATTCAGAGCGTAAACAGCTTCCCAGTAAGTGAGGACTAGTTAGGGAAATCAAGTTAATGAAGCCTTACTGTCAATTCAGGCCATACACAATGTCCAATGAGCTGAGGCCTAGTCGGGAGAATCAAGTTAATGAAGTCTTACTGTCAATTTAGAGCGTAAACAGCTTCCCAGTAAGTGAGGGCTAGTTAGGGAAATCAAGTTAATGAAGCCTTACTGTCAATTTTGGGCGTGGTCTGTGATTTTTTGGGGTGTAAATTTTCGGTTGGAAGTGATTTGGGTGTTTAAGAACATAAGAACATAAGAACATAAGAAGAGCCATGCTGAATCGGGCCTCAGCCCATCTAGTCCAGCATTCTGTGTCACACAGTGGCCCACTAGTTGTACACAGGGATCTCTAGCAGAAAGGAGGGCAAAACCCTCACCTGCTCCCGACCCCCCACAACCAGTACCCGGGGAAATCCTGCCTGCCTCCTTCAACACAGAGGTGGCACTTGGATGTCCATTTCAGTAGCTACTGATTCCCTTGGTATCCATGAATCTGTCTAATCCTGCCTTGAAGCTGTCCAGGCTGACCGCTGTCACAACCTCCTCTGGAAGTGAGTTCCATAACCCAATGACCCTCTGGGTGAAGAAATATTTCCCTTTATTAGTCCTAACTTTCCTACCTTGGAGCTTGAGGAGTGCCCCTAGTCCTAGTGTTGTGTGACAGAGGAAATATTTTTCTCTATTCACCTTTCTATCCCATGCATGATTTTATACACTTCGATCAAGTCACCTCTTAAACGCCGTCTTTCAAGGCTGAAAAGACCAAGGTGTTGCAACCTGATTTCGTAAGGAGCTGCTCCATCCCTTGGATCATTCTTGTTGCCCTTTTCTGTACCTTTTCCAGTTCCGTTATATCCTTCTTGAGGTGCGGTGACCAGAATTGTACACAGTACTCCAGATGTGGCCTCACCATCGATTTGTAGAGAGGCAATACAACATTTGCTGACCTATTTTCGATTCCCTTCCTGATCATGCCAAGCATAGAATTTGCTTTTTCACTGCTGCAGCGCTGGGTTGACATCTTCATTGAGCTGTCCACAAGACCCCAAGATCCCTTTCCTGGTTTGTCTCGGAAAGCTTTGACCCCATCAATTGGTAGGTGTAGTTGGGGGTTCTTTGCCCCGATGTGCATGACTTTACACTTGTTTAGGTTAAAATGCATTTGCCACTTTGTTGCCCATTCACTCAATTTCGAGAGATCTTTCTGGAGCTCTTTACAGTCAGTTTCATTTTTAACTACCCTGAACAATTTAGTGTCGTCTGCAAACTTTGCTACCTCACAATTTACTCCTATATCCAGGTCATTAATGAATAAATTAAAAAGTAACGGACCCAAAACTGAACCTTGGGTGCGCCACTTCTCACCTCTTTCCACCCAGAGAAATGTCCGTTTATTACCACCCTTTGTTTCCTACAGTTTAGCCAGGTTCCAATCCAGGACAAGACCTGTCCCCTGATTCCATGGCTGAAGAGCTTATTTAGGAGCCTTTGGTGAGGACTTTGTCAAAGCCTTTTGAAAGTCAAGGTAAACAATATCGACTGGGTCCCCTTTATCTATGTGTTTATTTACACCCTCAAAGAATTCTAACAAGTTAGTAAGACATGATTTGCCTTTGCAGAAACCATGTTGATTTTCCTTCAGCAATGCCTGTTCTTCTATGTGCTTAGTAATTTTTTCTTTAATAATGGTTTCCATCACTTTGCCTGGAACTGAGGTTAGACTAACTGGCCTATAATTTCCTGGATCACCCCTGGATCCTTTCTTGAAGATCGGAGTTACATTTGCCTCCCTCCAGTCCTCGGGTACAGTGCCTGATCTTAGAATGGTTATATATTTTGGCTAGAATTTCAGCAATTTCACTTGAGTTCCTTAAGAACTCTGGGGTGGATGCCATCTGGCCCTAGTGATTTGTTGACATTTAGTTTAGTAAGGCATGTGAGAACATCTTCCTTGTTTATCTCTATCTGGTTTTAATTCATTTAATTCCCTCCCTGAAAAAACTGACTCAGCTGCAGGCATATGTTGTCTGTCCTCCTGTGTGAAAACGGAGGCAAAGAAGTCATTTGCCGCTCGGCAATCTCCTTGTCTTCACTTATTGTCCCTTTCTTACCATTTTTCGTCAAGTGGCCCAACTGCTTTTCTAGTTGGGTTTCTGCTTCTGATGTACTTAAAGAAGTTTTTGTTATTTTTTTAATGTTCTTAGCTATATGTGCCTCAAAATCTCTCTTGGCTTTCCTGACGGTTGCTTTGCATTTAGTTTGCCAGAGCTTGTGTTCCTTTCTGTTCTCCTCAGTAGGAAGAGCCTTCCATTTCTTAAATGAGTTTTTCTTCTTTCCAATCACATCTTTTACTTCATTTGTAAGCCATACCGAAGTCCTCTTGGACTTTCCCGGCCTCTTTCTTATTTTAGGAATGCATTTTAGTTCGGCTTGTTTTAAAGTATTTTTAAACAGTTTCCAAGCATTTTGGAGGGATTTGATTTTTTTTTACTGTTCCTTTTAGTTTGTGTTTGTGTTGGGGATGGGCTCAGGCCTTTTCCTTATTCTGTTTTGGCAGTTTATTATGGATCGGAATTTTCATGTTGGCTGGCCAGTGCAGCAGTTATGCAAATCCGCCCTTATTGGCAGCCAATCATGTTGTTCAGAATGTAGAGGCTGGGTGAGTCTTTGGCTGCCCCGGAGGATGCTGGTAAATGTAGTTTTATTTTTATTCGTTGTTTTGGGGGCCTTTTAGGTTTTGGGGGGGAAAGTTTCTTTGCTACAAACGTACCTTGCTTGAGGCCTATTTCTGTTGGCAAGTATTGTGTTTCTGCGTTGTAAGGTTTCTTTGTTTGAGGTATACATCACATGACGTGAACCCATTTATATAATAGATATTGTTGCTGGGGAGGAGCTTTGATGTTGCAGGAGAAAAGATGGAACTGTCTTCTCTGCTCCCTTCTTCACTCTGGCCCCAGAGCAGCCGTTGGTGGTGGAGGAAGGACTCTGATGTCGCAGGAGAAAAGATGGAACTGTCTTCTCTGCTCCCTTCTTCACTCTGGCCCCAGAGCAGCCGTTGGTGGTGGAGGAAGGACTCTGATGTCGCAGGAGACAAGATGGAACTGTCTTCTCTGCTCCGTTCTTCACTATGGCCCCAGAGCGGCTGTTGGTTGTGGGGGAATGGCTCTGATACAGCAGGAGACAAGAGGGAACGGTCTTTTCTGCTCCCTTCTTCACTCTGGCCCCAGAGCGACTGTTGGTGGTGAGGGAAGGGCTCTGATGTCGCAGGAGACAAGATGGAACTGTCTTCTCTGCTCCCTTCTTCACTATGGCCCCAGAGCGACCGTTAGTTGTGGAGGAATGGCTCTGATACAGCAGGAGACAAGGGGGAACAGTCTTCTCTGCTCCTTTCTTCACTCTGGCCCCAGAGCAGCTGTTGGTGGTGGGGGAAGGGCTCTGATGCCGCAGGAGACAAGATGGGACTGTCCTCTCTGCTCCCTTCTTCACTCTGGCCCCAGAGCGGCTGTTGGTGGGGGAAGGGCTCTGATGCCACAGGAGACAAGATGGAACTGTCTTTTGTTGATTTGTATACAATATAAAATAATTGTATTTTGATGTGTAAAGTATTTAATATTGTGCTCTTTATAATCGATGTAAATTTTGCATAGTAGGAGAATCACCGTTTCTTATTGAAGACTTAGCATACTACATAGTTGCCTTTCCTGTCCTTTGCATCAGTTAGTTGCTAAGCCATTGATATCTCTTTGAGTTAATGATATTATTAATCACTCCCTTGTGCAAGATGGTACATTTTTGGAATAACACAATATTAGGTTATTAAGCAGGCTAATTAGTATTATATAATATAAGAGTCCTCATTCATTGCACATAAGGCTGTGTATTAGTTTGTTTGATTGGATGGCCCATGAGGTCTCTTCCAACTCTATGATTCCATGATCATATCTATCCCGCTTCCATTCCCTTAAAAGGAGAATGTGATGATGTGACCGATTTCCACTGTGGCGGGGCAGGCCTCTCCCGAATCATCCCACCGCTGCCACACCACTTGTGGAGCTGTGAGGTTTCGAACTGTGTAATGGCCACCACTTGTGACAATCTTCTTTCCTGTCAGAAATCCCTTTTTTACTTTCCTTTTTTAAAAAATGTATTTATTAAGGGTTTTCAGATGACAATAAAAGTGGTAGAACAATTCTTGGTATAGAATAGTAGGAAATGCAGAGGAAGGAAGGAGGGCGTGGGGCCAGAAGAGGGGGGGGGATGGGAGGGTTTCTGGGAGGGGGGTAGGACGAGGGGAAACGGGGGAGGGAAAAGAGGGCAAAATAGAACAGTGTTGGGTAGAGAGGGAGGGGGAGAGGGAGGGGCGAGTTTTGAGTTTCTGCGTGTCCTTATATTACTCATAGTTCTATCCTTTCAGTGATCCCAGTAGCGAAGGACAGCAGGGGAGAGTGAGGAGGTACCGTTGGCCTCGTGATGAGGGGAGAGGAGCGAGGGTGTGTGACTCTCGCGTTTTAAGGCTTGTTATTTGTATACTTGTTTCTTTTCAGACGTCTTGGGAATGCTGATTTGTGGTTCGGTTTTGCAGATAGTCTCTAAAGAGTGCCCAGTCTGTCTTGATCAGTCCAGTTCCTACCCCCTCACTCATGTAGTATGAAAGCTTGTCCATGTTCATAATGTCCTGGACTTTATTTATCCAGTCCTCGATCTGTGGTAATTCTTTCGACTTCCATAGTTTTGCGTACACCATCCGCGCGGCTGTAGAGAGGTACATGAACAAGCGCTCGGTGTTTCTATCCGCCAGTTCCCCCTCGTCTACCATTCCCAACAAGCAGGCTTCTGGTTTCTTTTCTAGCGTGGTCTGGAGTATCTTCTGAGTATGGATGTGTATCTCTTTCCAAAACTTCCTCTTTTTTAAGCAGATTGTCATTGAGCCTCCAGCGCCTTGTTGGGGGTTTGTGGTTAAGTTCTACTGTAATTGGGCAGTGGTCCGAGATGTCCCTTGGCTGTATCTTTATCTGAGATATTCTCGGCACCAGGGCATTTGATATCCAGACCATGTCTATTCTGGACCAGCTCTGGTGTCTGTGCGAGTAGAAGGTGTAATCTCTCTCCCCTTGGTTGTGAAGCCGCCAGACATCCTGGAGAGAGTGGTCTAGCTTGAGCTGCAAGAAGGCCTTGGGAAGAGTGCTGGAGGGTCTTGGTTTGCTCCCTTAAGTTTTTGCCTGGCTGCGTTTTGTCCAGTTGGGGATTGAGCACTCCGTTGAAGTCCCCCATAACAATCAAGCTGTATTCCGGCAATTTCGAGAGACTCTGTACAAAGTCAGTTTTGGGGCCGTTCGGTACATATATGTTGCAGACTAGTAGACGGGACATTCCCACTTCGATTTTCACCCCTATAATTCTCCCCTCCTGGTCTGCGAATGCCAGCTTGGCTGGTAAATTGTCACTGACATACGTCGCCACTCCTCTCTTCTTTTCATTAGCTAGTGAACAGAACAGTGTTCCCATGCTTCTGTTCGTCAGATGGTGTTCGTGGGCCTTTTTGATGTGAACCTCTTGCAGGGCTAAGATGTCATATTTGTTTTTTCTCAGTTGGTTAAATGTTCTTTTCCGTTTTGCCGGCGAGTTCAGACCGTTGACGTTGTTGGAGTAACACCGCAGTTGTAATAGAGGATCAGACATCCAGCATTTCTTCTGTGTGGTCCAAGTCTCCATTGTTGTTGTCTGGGTTTTCTGCCGCCATGTCTTTTGCCCTGTCTCAAGGTTCCCGGGCCACCTGAGCTGGTTCACCATTCGGAGAGAAGAATCGTCGTTTTTTTACCTGGTCGTTTTGGCCGGATCTAGTGGATGTCTTCGGGCCGGGTCTTTCCTGAAGTTTCTTGTAGAATTCCTGTGCCTTGGGTACTGAGGTTAGCCAGTGCTTTTGCCCGTCCAGAGTGGCCATTATTCCTTCCGATTTTTCCCATCGGAATCTGATCTTCCTATTTTTTAGTTCCTCTGTCAGGAAGAGGTAGTTTTTCCTCTTGCCGATGGAGGCTGCTGTGAATTCTCTCAAAACAATTACTTTCTGGCCCTTGTGTAGTATTGGTGTTTCTTTTTGCTTCATCAGGATTTCATCTCTGACCTTTTTTCTGCTAAACTGGACCACAATGTCCCGAGGCACGTTCCGTCTTGCGTATGCCGAGGATACCCTGTATGCATTGTCTATTTCTTGATGCATCTCACCCTCCTTTCTCCCTATGACGGTGGAGGAGAGTTTGCTAATGAGTGTTTGGACATCTTCCTGTGATTCTTCCTGCAAATTTCTAAAGCGGAGCCTGGTCTCCAGCGAGTTTTGCTCTAACCTTTCCTGGGCCAGTTCCAGTTTTGCATTTCTTGCTTCCAGGCTTTCTATACGCTTGTGCAGCTTCATTTGTGATGTCGTGATCTTGGCACTTTCTTGCCTGGTTGCAAGTATTTCATCCCTCATGTTTGACAGTTCTTTCGTTATATCTGCCTTGATGTCCAGTAGCTGTTCCTGCACTGACTTATGCTGTGCTTCTTGTTTCGCCGCCGCTGCATCTACTTTCCTTTGCGTCTGTTCCTGCTTCTCAGAGAGTTTTTGGATCTCTTTGAGAATATCTTTTAGAGTTGTCTCTTCATTGCCGGCAAGTCTTTTCTGGACGCCCTTGGCATCTTTGAACGTCTTCGGGGTTGTCATTCTCCCTTATTTTAAAGACGGTTGTCTCGATGTCAGTTATCTGAGCTCTCTCTGCTCGTTGCGCTGCCCTTTGTTATTGTCCGTGACAGCTTGGCTTTGGTTTGTCTTCAGAAGTATGACCGTGTTGGGGAAGCGTTACTGCCACCGTGGTGCGTCACTCTTTGTTGCCGTGCAGCCGTGAGCTACGTCTCCACGTCCCGCCTGTAGTTATCGGTGGCAGCTTGTATTTCCCTGACCCTTTGTGGCTCGGTTGTGGGTGGAGGGTGGCGTAACCGCCCCGCGTTCCCTTCCTCAAAAGAATTCAGTCGCTCGATGACTTTATCTGGCTTGGTGGGGTCAGTAGGAACCCCTGTGAGAGTGGGTTCCTGTTTTCTGGAGCGTGGGGAGGGAGGGGAGGGGGCGGTGTCCCCCCTTGTCTCTTCTCTTCTTTTTGCCCTCTATGTGGCTGCACTCCAGCCTTCTCTCTGCCCCTTTGCCAGCAACTTTATGGGCCTGCTTCCCTGAGCCTCGGCTGGGGAAGTCCCCTTTAGCTGATTGTGGCCCCCAGAGTTATGTGCCTCACCTTGCCAGCTGTGTGTCCAGGATCTTGTTTTCCGGGGGGGGGGGGGTTCCACTCTCCCTTCCTGTGTCTCTTCCTTTTCTTTTGGTCCCTTTGCCCCCGTTCCGCCTGACGCGTCTGTTTCCCCTCCTTGCCTTTCGCTGCTCCGTTTTCCTCGTCCTCCTGATCCCTCCTCACGATCCTGTTCCGCTCCTTCTATGCAATCCGATATTCTTTTGAGGTTTCCGGCTTTCAGTCCCTCCCTTTTCTGTGTCCCCGCCTCACTTCCGGTATGTGTCCGTCATCAAATTATGTCCGGGCGGCTTGTTCTCCTCCCTTCCGGCTCTTTTCGCGCCCTTTTCGTGCCCTTTTCTCCCGCGGCGGGAAGGAGCCTCCCTCGAAGATGGCCGCCTTCTCCCTCAGGTTGTTGTTTTTCGCCCTACACTGTCTCTGCCGCCATTTTGGGGTTCAGGGCTCGCTCCTCTTGTGTTTCGGGGCCTTTGTACAGCTGTCCGGGGTACCCGCGGATGGTCCTTTTCTCCCTCTTTTCCTTTCCTTTCCTTGCTGCCTATCGTCCCCGTTCTTCTTTCCTCACTGACCTGCTCGTCGGGTCCTTGAGGCTCTCTCTTTTCGGCGCGCCTGTCCGCTATTCAGAGGCCGCCAGCTGTTTCTTGTGTGGTCTTCACTTTGATGGATCTCCTCACTATTCCCCCCCTTTTGTTGCGCCTGGGTTCTCCGATTCCCCTTCTGATGGTTGGGGTGGGCTGGGCTGGGCTGGCAGTGAGTGCGGGCTTGTGCCCGCTGCCTGTTCCACGAGCCGCTCGCCGGAGTAGGGAGTGTACCGGGCCCTCTCGATCTCCCCCTCTTGAGGAGGGGGGGGGATCCTTGGAGCCGTCGGTGTGGTCCCCCGGTTTCGCTGCCCCTTGGCTGTTTATTGCAGCCTGGGGTGAGGGTGCGATTCGCCCTCTGGCCCGTGGGAATGGTTGATGGCCTGAGGAGTGACCTAGTTTTTATTGCGGACGATGGTGTGGTCAAAGTGGAAGAGCAAAACATTCTTCCCTTGTCATGGTCTGACCACCATCTGATCACTTCCGCAAGGGTGATGGACCTATTAAGATGGTCCGCCCCAGGAGACTTATGGATCCAGATGGATTCCTGAGGTCTCTTGGGGATCTTCCTGTCTTGGAGACTGATGATCCTGTCGACGCTCTGGTTGATCTCTAAAACAGCGAGATGTCCAGGACGATTGACATGATCACCTCCGAACATCCCCTCTCGTTGCGTAGAGTCGCACCAACTCCTTGGTTCTCTGAGGAGTTGGCAGTGATGAAATGCACGAGAAGGGGTCTAGAGTGCATCTGGAGGAAATCCCATGATGTCTCTGACTGAGCACAGGCTAAAGCCGCTATTAAGGCTTACTCCGTGGCTCTGCGGGCAGCCAAGAAGGCTTTCTCGACTGTCCGCATAGCGTCTGCAGCCAACAGGCCATCAGAGTTGTTCCGGATTGTTGGGGAGCTCCTCCACTCCGCCTGTGGTGGAGGAGATCCCTGACGACTCGGCAACTCAGGGCAGCGATTTTGCGCACCATTTTGCAGGCAAAGTTGCTCAGATAGGTCTCGAGCTGGACACCAGTTTAAGCGCAATGCCAAGTGAGGTAACTGAGGCTCCTGTCTGTTCGATCTTATGGGATTCTTTCCATCTTGTTTTGCCTGATGACGTGGAGGGGATCCTTGGGGCTGTGAGGGCGACCGCTTGTGCCCTGGACCCTTGCCCTTCCTGGATAGTTAAACTGGCCAGGGATGGGTTGCTGGATTGGTTTGCTTCCATCATAAGTGCATCCTTGGGTCAGGGGAAATTTCCGTCCCACCTTAAGCAGGCGGTTGTAAGACCATTATTGAAAAAAGACTTCCCTTGACCCCTCCGTGCTCAATAATTACAGACCAATTTCCAACCTCCCTTTTATTTATTTACTAGCTTGGGGACCCGGTGGTGCCCGGGTGATTTGAGAAAGGCATTGTGTGCCAAGGTTGGTCCATATCAGATGTTTATGTGGCTTGCAGTGGTTTCAGTAATTGAGTGAAGGTACTGCAAGTCCCATCATCCATGGTCCATCCCCCTTAGAACTGCAGTAGGCTGTAGAGTGGGTCATGAGTACTCTGTGTGCCAAGTTTGGGCTTGGTCTGTGATTTGTAGGGACTACAATGTTCTGTGGGAAGTGAATTGGGTGAAGGTATTGCAAATCTCATCATTTGAGGCCTAACCTGCTCCAGGATGTAAAGTGGACCATTGGACCTCTGTTTGTCAAGTTTGGTCCTGATCCATCATTGGTGTGGGCCACAATGCTCTAAGGAAGTGAGTTAAAGTACTGCACATCCCATAATCCGTGGTGGGATGTGCATGGTCCTCCCTACTCCAAACTGCAGTAGAATGAAGCATGGGTCATAGGGGCTCTGCATGCGAAGGTTAGTTACTGTTAATTCAGGCCATACACAATGTCCCGTTAACTGAGGCCTAGCCAGGAAAATCAAGTTAATGAAGCCTTACTGTTAATTTTGGGCCTGGTCTGTGATTTGTAGGGGCTACAGTGTTGTCTGGGAAGTGAATTGGGTGAAGGTACAGCAAATCCCATCATTTGTGGCCCATCCTGCCCTAAACTCTCTTTTGGGGCCTGTAATGTACTGGCCTGCTGTGCTAAGCTAGTGTTAGGTAACTGTAAAAGGCCGAATGCCAGGCAGCCGTTTTATAAAAGCTGAGGGGAGGAGAAAACAGGAGTCCATTTTGTTTGCACAGAGCCAAGTGGTGACGGAATGTTGATGGCGCATATTCTCCCTCAGTGACAAGCAATCCTGTTGTTTGAGGCTTGGATTCTGGGATGCTGGCTAATCAGTGGCAATGAATGCCCTCTGTCTGGTGCGGGGAGTGAGTTCCACAGGTGGGGGCCACCACCGAGAAGGCCCTGTCCCTCATCCCCACCAAATGTATTTGCGACGAAGGTGAGATCGAGAGCAGGGCCTCCCCGGAAGATCGTAACTTTCGAGGTGGGACATAAGGGGAGATACGTTTGGACAAGTAAGCTGGACCAGAACCGTAAAGGGCTTTAAAGGTCAAAAACAGCACTTTGAATTGTGCTCCCAATTGGATATGCAGCCAGTGGAGCTGACACAAGAGAGGAGTGGTATGCTCCCTGTATGTCGCTCCAGTGAGTATCCTGGCTGCCGCCCATTGGACTACCTGAAGTTTCCAAACAATCTTCAAAGGCAGCCCCACGTAGAGTGCAATGCAGTAATCTATTTGGGATGTAACCAGAGCGTGGACCACTGTGGCCAGATCAAACTTCCCAAGGTACGGGTGCAGCTGGCGCACAAGTTTTAACTGTGCAAAAGCTCTCCCAGCCACCACCAAGACCTGGGGATCCAGGCTCAGCGATGAATCCAGGATCACTCCCAAGCTGCGAAGCTGCATCTTCAGGGGGAGTGTGACCCCATCCAACAAAGGCTGTAATCCCTATACCCTTTTCGGCCTTTTGACTGAGCAGTAGGACCTTTGTCTTGTCTGGATTCAATTTCAAATTGCTAGCTCTCACCCAGTCCGACACAGCAGCCAAGCACCGGTTCAAGGTCTGGACAGCCTCCTTGGTAACAGGTGGGAAGGAGTGACAGGTTTGGACATCATCTGCATAGGGATGACATCGCATTCCGAAGCTCCGGATGATCTCCCCCAGCGGCTTCAGGTAGATGTTATACAACATCGGTGACAATATTGAGCCCTGTGGGACTTCCCATGACAACGGTTGTGGAGTCGAAAAGGTGTCACCCAAGAACACCTTCTGAGACCGTCCCTCCAGAAGGGACCAGAGCCACTGCAGGACAGTCCCTCCAAGCCCCATATCTGCAAGGCGTCCCAGAAGGATGCCGTGGTCAACGGTATCGAAGGCCGCTGAGAGGTCCAGCAGAACCAACAGGGACACCCTCCCCCTGTCTAGTTCCTGGCGTAGATAGTCTACCAAGGTGATCAAAGCTGTCTCAGTTCCACGTCCCGGCCTAAAGCCAGACTGTGCCTTTCTTGGGCAAGGTGCTGGAGCGGGTGGTCGCCTTGCAGCTCCAGGGATTCCTAGATGACACCGATTCTCTTAAATCGTTTGCAGTCTGGTTTCAGGCCTGGACACAGTACCAAGACGGCCTTGGTGGATGACCTCCGCAGAGAACTGGACAGGAGGAGTGTGACCCTGCTGGTTCTCTTGGATATCTCAGCGGTTTTTTATACCATCGACTATGGTGTCCTTCTGGGTCAACTCTCTGGGATGGGACTGGGGGGCACGGTTTTACTGTGGCTTCAGTCCTTCCTGGACGGCCGTTCCCAGTCGGTGAAGTTGGGGGACACCTGCTCGGACCCCTGGCCGTTGACCTGTGGGGTCCGGCAAGGATCTATTTTGTCCCCCATGCTATTCAACATCTACATGAAACCGCTGGGAGAGGTCATCCGGAGTTTTGGAGTGGGGTGCCATCTCTTCGCGGATGACGCCCAACTCCACTACTCTTTCTCACCGGAATCCAAGGAAGCCCCTCGGGGGCTGGACCAGTGCCTGGCTGCTGTGTCGACCTGGATGAGGGCAAACAAGCTGAAGATCAATCCCGACAAGACAAGAGGTCCTCCAGATCAGTCGTACGCCTGACCGGGGTATTGGGTGGCAACCTATGCTTGACGGGGTTGCACTCCCTCTGAAGGCAAAGGTCTGCAGCTTGGGGGCCTCCTGGACTCAGCGCTAACACTTGATGCGCAGATGGTGGTGGTGGCTGGGAGGGCTTTCGCACAATTAAAACTTGTGCGCCAGCTGCGACCATACCTCGCGAAGCCTGACTTGACCACGGTGGTCCATGCCTTGGTTACCTCTAGACTGGACTATTGTAATGCACTCCATGTGGGGCTTCCCTTGAAGGCAGCCCAGAAACTTCAATTGGTCCAATGTGCGGTAGCCTGATTAATAACTGGAGCAAATTATAGGGAACAGTCAACCCCCCTGTTCAAGGAGCTCAGTTGGCTGCCGTTCGTTTTCTGGTCCCAATTCAAGGTACAGGTCATAAAGCCCTAAACGGTTCGGGACCTTCCTACCTTCGTGACCTCCTCTCCTACCACAAACCTGTACGATCTCTTCAATTCTGCAGAGAGGCCTTCCTTTCGCCCCTCCCCTATCACAGACTCGACTTGTGGGTACGAGGGAGAGGGCCTTCTCCGCTGTGGCCCTGCTTTTGGAACTCATACCTGGGGAGATTAGATAAGCCCAGGGGTGGGTAACCTACGGCCCGTGGGCCGTACCCGGCCTGGCAGCCGGTTCTGTGTGGCCCGCTAGCCGCTCGCCCCGCCCACTGCGCTCGCCAAGCACTCGCCCGCCCACTCCCAGCGCCGGCAACAGAAGAGAGCCGGAGCGGGTGAGCGAGCATGCGGCGAGCAGGCGAGGTGAGCGCTGGGCGGGTGAGCGCTGGGCGGTGAGCGGCGCCTTGCCCTCTCGCCCGCTCCGGCTCTCTCCAAATGGCAAGCGCGCGGGGCTGGCTGGGGTTGCTTCCCGCGAGGCCTAGCCCCGCTGGAAGCCTCCCTTGCCTGTGTTGCGCTCTTGCCGATTGGCAAGGACGTGGGGCAGGCAGGGGTTGCTTCCCGCAAGGCCTAGCCCCGCTGGTAGCCTCCCTCGCCGAACGGCAAGGGCGCTCCACTCCCTCGCTGAAAGGCAAGGGTGCGGGGCTGGCGGCAGCTCATTCGCGCAAGTCCTAGCGTTGCACGAAGTCTTTTTTGCCTGCCTCACGCTTTCGCCAGCCAGCAAGGGCCCAGACTCCTCTAGAATGGACCAAGGAACAGCAACTCCCTAATGTCAAGGAATGTATATTTCCCCAAAGTTCTCCAGTATTTTATGTTGGTCCAGGAAGTTCTGTATGCCAGGTTTGGATCAATTCCATGATTGAGTTCAAAACGCTCTTTAATGACAGGGGAATAATATCTCCAAGCAACTGCAACTCCCAAATGTCAGGGTCTATTTTCCCCAAATGTCTCCAGTATTTTCAGTTGATCGTGGGAGTCCTGTATGCCAAGTTTAGTTCAATTCTATCATTGGTGGGGTTCAGAATGCTCTTTGATTGTATGTGAACTATAAATCCCAGGAACTCTAACTCCCAAATGTCAAGGTCTATTTTCCCCAAACTCCATCTGTGTTCACATTTGGGCATATTGAGTATTTATGCCAACTTTGGTCCTGATCCAACATTGTTTGAGTCCCCAGTGCTCTCTGGATATAGGTGAACTACAACTCCAAAACTCAATACCCACCTGCGACGAGGGCCCTCTTCCCAGCCGAACCTGCTGGACAGGGTGACCCTCTGTTGCCAATATCTATTATCTTTTCTTGACCACCAGACTCATAAAGGTATGATGAGGAGACTTTACTTTATAAACAGCCACTATTCCATGAGAGAGATGTATGTGAAAGCCTCCTTTTGGTGAGGGAAACTCTCTTGGTAATTGTGAGCTCTTTTCTGACAGGAATCTGCTTTAGAATAAGACTTGACCTTAATCACTGACGCAGAGAGGTTTGCTTTGATGAATGAACAGTTAACAATTTATTTGTGTACATAGCTTAGTTCCATATAACTTCTTCCACAGAGGCACAGCTTAACAAGGTTGCTTAAACTATTTAAAGTACATCCAAAGTCCTAATAGCCACGCTATTGTCTTTCCCCAGCTCAAATGGCTGTATATTTCCAAGATATAGGCACACTAGCCCTTTTCCAAGTCTTCTGCCTAACCCTTACTCTCTCTCTCTTAGAGTTGGTTATTGTAAACCTCTCTTCTAACTTCTCTCTCTAACTATACACTCTTTTACTGGCTCTATTCATGCCTTAAGGTCTGATTCCTGTCTGAAACCCTAATCTTTCTTCCTGAGCTCCTTACACCTTGAGCTCTCTTTCCTGACTGTCTCTTGAGCTCCTTACACTTTGAGCTCCTATTCCTGACTGACCAAGTTTTCCCTCCTTCGTCTGCTTAGATACATTCTGACTCCTCCCCTGGCAGCTTCAGAGCTATGTTGTCATGACAACCTGCTCTCTCTCTCTGTGGCACTGCTTTTAATATCAGCACTTATTTTCCCTCCAATTCTCTCTCATTATACCCATATCTATATCTCCTACACAACACAATTAATCACTTCAACACACACCTTCCAACCCCCTGAAGATTAATTTTGACCTTCTCTAATCCTAGAGAAGTCAAAATTAATGCAACATGTATAGCATATAACACATTTTAACATTTAACAACATTTTTATACCAACCATAACCTCATTGGTCATTATCTCCTGTTCTTTAAGGCATCCTGGACAATGAATCCGCGACCAACTTCGCCGCCAGCTGGACCAGGGTGGATCGGCTCTGCTCGTCTTGTTAGATCTGACGGCAGCTTTCGATACTGTAGATCATGCCTTGTTAACCCACCGTTTAGCCGGTGCCGGGGTCGGGGGGACTGCCCTTAAATGGGTGGCCTCCTTCCTCCGGGGCCGGGGACAACGTGTGGGGGGCGGGGGGGTCTCCGGGAGAACCTCACTTGATTGTGGGGTCCCCAGGGGCCATCCTCTCCCCCTTATTATTCAACGTGTACATGCCCCCTGGCCCAGCTGGCCCGCGACTTTGGTCTGGAGTGTTATCAGTATGCAGATGACACCCAGCTTCTGCTGAGAATGGACGGCAGGCCGGATACTGTACCCGATTGTTTCCATCGGTGCCTTGAAGCCGTGACTGGTTGGCTGCGGGCCAGCCGGCTGAAGGTGAACCCGTCGAAGACGGAGATCTTGTGGCCTGGTCGGCCTGGGGGGGTGAGTGCGGTTGCCTACCCTGGATGGCGAACGGCTTAATCCGTCGCCGATTGTTAAGAGCCTAGGTGTTCAGTTGGACCCCCTGCTGACCATGGAGACTCAGGTCTCTGCGGTCAGCAGGGCGTCGTTCTTTCACCTACGACAGGCTAGGCGACTGGCACCCTACCTCTCAGGGATGACCTGGCCACGGTGATCCAAGCGACGGTCATCTCGAGACTAGACTACTGTAACGCCCTCACGTTGGCCTCCCTTGGCGACAGTTCGGAAGCTCAAGCTAGTGCAGAATGCCGCTGCTCGCTTACTGACGGGAACGCCGGTGAGGGAGCATATCACGCCCATTCTGCGGCAACTGCACTGGCTGCCTGTTGAGTACCGAATTGCCTTCAAGGTGTTGGTGTTAACCTTCAAGGCCTTACGGCCTAGGGCCGGCGTGCTTGAGGGACCGCCTTGCCCCATATGTACCCCGAGGTCACTACGTTCAGGGAGTCTAATCTTCTCCTAATCCCATCGGTCCGCACCTGCCATCTGTCCGTGACTAGCAAAGGGCCTTTTCGTGGCGGCACCGGTACTCTGGAACTCTCTCCCAGATGATGTCCGTGCCGCCGGGAGCTCATCCCATTTCGCAGGGCCTGCAAGACCGCCCTGTTTAGACTGGCCTTCGGCTAGCTGAATTAGCCGAACGTATTCATTCTCTGACCAACACTCCGACACTGGAATGCCAGGATTTGACACAACTGTTAATCTCGGGACAATGTTGTATGTTTTATGCTTTTATTGTGCGGCGACATGAATGCCTCATGTTAGCCGGGTTTTTATGCTGTGATCCGCCCCGAGCCTGCTGGGAGGAGCGGAATATAAGAGGGAATAATAAATAAATAAATAAATAAATACCACATTAGATTTTCCTTTAACATGTACAATATCAAAGGTATAATCTTGTAATGATAAACTCCATCTTAAAAGTTTATTATTTGTACCCTTGGTGTTGTTCAACCACTTTAGTGGGGCATGATCGGTTTGAAGGGTGAACCTTCTTCCCCATAATTAAGGTCTCAACTTTTGAATTGACCAAACTATGGCCAAACATTCTTTCTCTATCGTAGATAAACTACATTCTCTGGGTAAAAGCTTTTACTTAAAAGAGGATGGGATGACACCCCCCTCCCTATTTGTTTGGCTCAATACTGCTCCCAGACCAGTCTCTGATGCGTCGCAGGTCAGAGTAAAAGGCTGGTCAAAGTTTGGAGCTAACAGAACTGATTGTGACGTGATAGCCTGTTTCAGCTGATCCATAGACCTTTGACACTGCTCTGTCCAAATCACTTGATTGGGACAGGTCTTCGCGATCAGATCAGTCAGAGGGCTGCTATCTCACTAAAAGAAGGGATAAACTTTCTGTAATAACCTGCCAATCCTAGAAACGATCTCACCTGTTTCTTATTTCTGGGCTTGGGCCATTGGTGGATAGCTTCGACTTTGGTGGGCTCTGGACCAATTATTCCACAACCTACAATATGTCCTAGGTACTTGACTGAATGACTACCCATCCGACACTTAGGAGCTTTGATGGTTAACCCCGCTCTCTGTAACCGACCTAACACTTGTTCCACATGTTTCATGTGATCTTCCCAGGTGTCACTAAAAATTCCTATATCATCCATGTATGCCACGCAAAAATTCCCCATACCATGTAATACCTTATCTATCAATCGTTGGAACGTGGCAGGGCTGTTTTTTAATCCGAAAGGTAAAACTTTAAATTCATATAACCCTCGATTTGTCTTAAATGCTGTTTTTTCTATATCATGGGGGGCCATAGGCACTTGCCAAAACCCTTTGGTTAAATCTAAACTACTAATGTAGTTGGCTCTCCCCATTTTCTCCAACAAATCATCCAATCGGGGCAACGGATATGTATCAGGTTGAAGGCCAGTGTGTCTATAATCTACACAGAAACATATAGTTTTATCTGGTTTCTGTACTAGTACAGTGGTGATGCCCATGGGCTATTGGACGGTACAATAATGCCCATGTCTAGCATTTCCTCCACCTCTTTCTCAATACATTCCATTAACTTCCCCGTAACTCTATAAGGTGTGGATGCGATAGGTAGTGCGTCTCCCGTGAGAATCCTATGCTGAATTCCTTCTACCTTCCCTGGAAGGTCAGAAAACAACTTTTCATACTTTTTGAGTAACTCTCTAACTTGCATTTGTTGTTTTGAGGATAATCTATCATCAATCTTGAATTGATTGACATTCCCATCAGCTTTCCTGTTTCCTTCCCAAAAGGAAAACGTTCCCACTTCTCCTTCTGTAACTACCATATATATATTGGCCGTCTTGCTAACATAGGGCTTTAACATATTCACATGTACAAGCTTTTCAATATCCAATTGTCCATTACAGATCAGGTAGTTCACATCATTAAACCTTTTAGACACCGTCCATGGGCCTGTCCAATTCGGTTGAAGCTTGTTGGACTTCTCTGGGACTAGGTACAGGACTTCATCTCCGACCTTGAAGATTCGTACTTTTGCCGTCCGATCATATAATGACTTTTGTTTCCGCTGGGCTGTTGTAAGATTATCTCTGGCGATGTTTCTCGCTGTCTCCATCGTCTTTTGAAGATCCTGAAGATATCGGGTCACTGGCACTGGCTCTGGTTCTGAAGGTGACTCCCAAAACTCTCTCACGAGGTCGAGAGGTCCTCAGACTCTCCTGCCATATAACAGTTCGAAAGGACTGAATCCAGTACTCCCATGGGGAATCTCTCGGTATGCAAACAGGAGCTGTTGTAGCTTTACATCCCAGTCATTTGGATGTTGTTGAACATATGCTTTGATCATTTTTATCAATGTCCTGTTGAGATTTTCGACAAGACCATTTGTCTGTGGATGATATGCAGACGATGTTAATTGTTTGATGCCACATAGTTCTAGTAACTTTCTCATCAGCCTCGATGTAAATTGAGTCCCCAAGTCCGATATCAGCTCTTTTGGGAAACCAGTTCTAGCCCATATTGATAATAGGACATTTGCCACTGTAACCGTCTCTATATTAGGTAATGCTACTGCCTCAGGGTATCGTGTAGCATAATCAATCATGGTGAGTATAAACCTGCAGCCTCGGCGAGTTGGTTTAGGCAATGGGCCTACTATATCAATGCCCACTCGAAAAAATGGTTCTCCTATCACTGGCATTGAAATCAATGGAGCCTTCATCTTATCTCGTCCGGAATCAATACGCTGGCAGATGTCACATGCCTGGCAGAATTCTTTAATTTGTTGATATATTCCTGGCCAGAAAAAGTTTTTCGTAATGCGCTGGGTGGTGCGTCTCACTCCCATGTGTCCTCCATGTGGCTCTGCATGTGCTACTCTCATGAGATGTTCTCTATACTTCTGAGGTACAATTATCTGTTTGTAGGAAGCTGTTAAATCAGGAGACTTTTGGTGTAAGACCTCCCTATATAAAACTTGATCTAGAATTATGAATCTTGATGGGTTTTCTGGAGTAAGCTCCTGGGCGTCTGGTTGAACCGCCATGAACAGAGCTTGTATTGATTCGTCAGCCTTCTGTTCTCTAGAAATTTCTCTTTCCCCATCTTCTCTTTTAACAAAATCAGCCACAATAGAACTTGACTCTGGACTGTCTTTTGTGTCCTGCCATACAGGTAAACATGGAGTCTCTTGTTCTGTGGTTTGTTTGAGAATCAAGTGTTCTTTTTTAGCTTCCTTATATATGGTTTTGAGGGTTTTGGATAGGTCATTTCCAATGAGACAATTGTAAGGGATATCTGCGTTGACCGCAAAGTCCCAGGTTCCTTTCCACCCACGATATTCTATCGGTATAGAAACCACATTTGATAAAACCGTTGATCCCAATCCCTTTAAATTCATTTGGGATATAGTCCTCTGATACTTTATTGGTATCAGCTCTGGCCTAATAACACATACTTCAGATCCAGTGTCTCGATATTCTTGTATTTGACTTCCATCTATTTTGATGGGTCTAAAATATTCACTTGAAAGTGTGTCCAAAGTGACGAATAAGCACTGTTTTTCCATAGGCTCTTCTATCTGGACTGTCTCAGACCGACTCCTATCTGAGTTAGACTCTGTTCTTTTCCCAGAGATTTTCTCTGAGGTCTGTATAATGACATAAGCAGATTTTTCTTTTCTTAATAAGGGGCAATCTTCGGCGTCGAGTATTTATGCCACAGCGGAATAGGCAACAGAAATATAGAAGTTTAATTCCCCATTCGGCCCAATAAACTCCAGTCTCTGTTCGTGTGAATAATGACACTCTGATTCAATTCACAAGGTAAAAATATAACTTTGTATTGAATTGAATTTAACAATAACAAGCTAAGCATGGAAAAACAACAGCAATAACAGCTACCTTCCTAAACATCCTTTCCTCACAAATATTTAATCCTAACTGTCCTCTTCAACAGACAATTCCCAACTGTCCTCTTCAACGGACAAATCCCAACTGACAAATCTTAACTGACAAATCCCCAACATTCCATTCATCAGTCCCGAGACAGCGCCATCTGGTGTCAAACATGTCACACTGCAGAAAATACATCTTGTGCTGACTCATGAATTGCTATTCAAAATGCAATAATCTGACACTCCTCCTTCATGAGCAACACAAGTACACATGACTTATAATAACAATATCTTCTTACAAAATACATTTAATTTACAATTAGTCAATGCTTTTGTAAACATATCAGCCATATTCTTGTGTTTTCCTTTTAAATACACACTTGCAACCAATTACCTTTACATCTTTGGTTACATTTGCTTGTTCTAAAACATTTAAGGAATGAAGTGAATCAAATTCCTTCTTCATTGCTTTTACCCAACAATCACGTTCATTTTTCGGTCTACGCAATGCTTCAGCGTAAGAATTAGGATCTTTCCACTCTATACTTCCTATTTGCGTGACTTGGTACTTGGCTGGTGGTATCCCTTTAGTGATACGTGTGGATCTCCTAGGAATCTCATCCTTAGTCTCCTCCACATCCCTAATCTCCTCTTGACAATGTCCATCAACCTCTGTTACAGATTTGGACACTAAGTCAGAGTTTGTGGCGCAAAAATCATGAAAATTACTTTCTTCAGATTGTTCCTTGCTTTCTTCCACATTTGCCTCATTTAATACCTCTACAACTTCAGATTCATTCTTTACTCTGGAAACACTTAGGGTTATGAACACTTCAGTGTTCGCATGAATTCTATCCCAATGAGTATTATTTTCGAACTTTACAGATCTGGAGACTGATCTTCTTCCCTGGAGAAGAGCCATTCCAGAATCGATAGCCTTTCGTTCCACTTTCATATCCAATAAATTGCATCTTTACCCAATGCTGATCTCTTTTGTCTCTTTGCTGTATAGGAATTAAGACATTTGCATGCGCACCAAATACTTGAAAATGATCCACCTTTGGATGTCTTCCATAAAACAAATAGAATGGGATTTCATTTACACTTGAGGTCCATAACCTATTCAGCACGTAATTGGCAGTGTTAGCTGCTTCTGCCCAAAAACCTTTGGACATTTGTGCATCCTCAAGCATTGATTTTACCATGGTTTGAATTACACCTAGCGACGCTCACTTAATTCCATTTTCTTTTGATACACACGGTTTGTTGTCCTATGCCAAATTCCTTTATCCTTAAAAAATTCTTAAGTCTTTCATTCACAAATTCACCTCCTCTATCAGATTGAACTTGTTTAACAGTCAAATCAGGAAATTGGTTCTCACAAAATTGTACCATTCAATAAATTTTTCATACACCTGAAATTTACCTTTTAGAGGGTAAACGAAACCAAATCGAGACCTATCATCTACTATTACTAGTAGAAATACATTCCCTCAATACTCTTTGGAAAAGGTCCAGCTAGATCCATGTGCACTAACTGTAACTTAGTTGTTACTCGATCACTCCTTTTAGCAACAGGATAAGCCTTTAACTTTGTTTTGTTACAGACAGCACACTCTAAATAATTTCTGCATTCTGGTATTTGAATGCCTACTAGCTGTGCAGTCTTTCTAATCATATTATAGTTCATGTGGCCAAACTTCCTGTGTAGCATGTGCAGACATCTGTCACCATGCAGAGGTTTCCCTTCCAAACTCTGAATACTATTTGTAGACATTTTATTACTAGCATTCATTCTATAGAAACCATTTTGAAATTTTACTTCCTTATACATACCTGTATTTTTATTACTCATTTTACATAACTCCCTTCAAACACAATGGATAAACCATGGTCTGCAAGTTGTTTCACCCTAGAACATTGTGTTCTAGCTCAGGAACTAAATAAACATTGTCTAACTTTAGACTAAGTTGACCAATTTCAACTTCTCCCTTTGTTAAAACCTTGCACCTTTGACCATTGGCTAGACTCACACAACTTTGCATAGAACCAGATAAAGGTTCCTTCTCTACTAACAATTTACCATCCTTAACAAAACTCTTTGCACTCCCAGAGTCAATAATCCAGGGTACCTGAGGAATAAAATCATTGTTACATTGTAAACTCATCAACAGACAGCCTGAATCAGAGTCTTTTCTTGAATTGTTGATCTGTTCTTTCTTGTTCTGTGCTGATTCACTCTTCTTAAACTTGTTCTGATAATATTGTCTAGCTTTGTGTCCTCTTTTATTACAAATGTAACAGATGATGTCACACTGGATTGTCTCTTTCCTCTTCATATTGAAGCCTTTGTTGACCGTCTTCTCCGTTGAAAGTTGCTGGGCATTTCTTCTGTAACAAGCCCAGTTCTCCAATCTAGTCGAAACTAAGTCAAAGTTGATGTCCTCTTCTTTCACAGATTGCATGGAGTCGATGAATGAGTTGTAGCTCTGCCCCAAACTGCTTAGTAGAATTAAGCCTCTCTGATCTTCTGTAAAATTGGTGCACCTTGCTGCTAAATCATTAAATAGGCTCAGCATTTTACTCAAATGAGTCTCTCTGGCACAATCTTCCATTGACAGAAGCTTCAGTGAAAACAGTTCTCTGCTCAATAAAACTTTTGAGCCTCCAGTAGCCTGCTGATACAGCTTTTCAAGCCTTTTCCAACAGTCAGCAGCTGTTTCTTCCAGAGCTAAATATGTGAGGTTCCTATCGTCAACTGACAGGATGATGGTAGCCCTTGCCTTGCCATCTTTCAACCTTTCTGCATCAGAAATAGGTTGATGTGTAAGGCAGGATAGCAGCTCCTCCTTTGCCAAAACTGCTCGCACTTTGGTAGCCCATATTAAATAATTTGAGCTGCCTCTGAGTTTTTCTATATGATGCTGTGCTCCAAATAATGCCATCTTTCTTCACACTACAGATGTTCCTGGCAAAAATTCACTTCATCTTTTTTTCTCTAACACTGAGGTAAACAGCGACTTCTGCTGCAATTTGCAGTGTTATTCAAAAACTTTTTCTATGAATTATGGGTTATGTAGTATCTCTGTGCCTCTGCAATTCTGGGTTCTGGGATCTGGGCCCATAACCTCTTCGGCGTCGAGTATTTATGCCACAGCGGAATAGGCAACAGAAATATAGAAGTTTAATTCCCCATTCGGCCCAATAAACTCCAGTCTCTGTTCGTGTGAATAATGACACTCTGATTCAATTCACAAGGTAAAAATATAACTTTGTATTGAATTGAATTTAACAATAACAAGCTAAGCATGGAAAAACAACAGCAATAACAGCTACCTTCCTAAACATCCTTTCCTCACAAATATTTAATCCTAACTGTCCTCTTCAACGGACAATTCCCAACTGTCCTCTTCAACGGACAAATCCCAACTGACAAATCTTAACTGACAAATCCTCAACATTCCATTCATCAGTCCCGAGACAGCGCCATCTGGTGTCAAACATGTCACACTGCAGAAAATACATCTTGTGCTGACTCATGAATTGCTATTAAAAATGCAATAATCTGACAGGCAATACAGCTTGATATGCCCTCGTTTGCCGCACAGGAATGTAGCACCCATGGGCTCGTTTGTGCCATTGGGGGGAGGGGAAGCGCCGGGGGTCCCGTTGGCATTGGGACCTGCACCGGTTGCGAGAGATTCGGAAGAGGAGTTGGAAGGCCCAGACCAAGATTGGTCAGCCATGCCTTTGCCCATTTCCCCTGTAGAGAGTTTAGCCTGGGATCTTGAGTGGGAGGATTCTCCCGGGGAAGGAGTGCACCAGGTGGAGATGGGAGGCAGCGAAGCAGAGAGTGTTGATAGTTATGAATTCCCAAATGGCCGAGGTTCCCAAGAGCTAGCCGGGGAACGGATGGAGGCTAGCGGCTGGGAAGTTTCGGGGGAGGCTGCTTCTCAGGAAGATAGCGATAATGGACTGGATGAGCGGGGCCGTTCTCATAACAGGCGTAGGGACATAGAGGAGGGCAGGAGGAGCTGGCATCTGTCCCTAGACCGGCATCGTTCGGAGTAGAGACTGGCGTCGGGCCCTAGATCGTCGGGGTCCTGGCCGGGATTAAGAACGGCCCGTGGGAAACGATTCCCAGTTCTCCGGCCACGTCTGATCTGAAGGGCGTGAAGCGGAGTGAATCCTGGAGCCTGGTTTGGCTCGCCTTGTTCAAGTCTTTGCCTTGTTGCTGATTCGCATTGCTGCGGATACTTTGCTTTATTCCTGATCTTAACCAGGAAACCTTGCCAAGCTTTTGCCACGTTTTCCAAGTGGATTACCTTTTGAAACCTTGTTTTCATTTATGGACTACAGCTTCGTGCTGATTGCTATTTTCTATGAACTTTCTCATGCGAGATACTTTTTGATCTGTTTTCTTCAATAAACATAGTTAGCCTTTACTTCGTCTCCGTGTGTGTGCTTAAAGGGGCTTAAAGTCGGTGTTCGTGACAAGGAAGCATTGTTTAATTCCCTCTGGATTAACATGGGTTTGTCTCCAGGTAGCACCTTCCGATGAACCATATCTACTTTCCTCAGCTCTGGCAGCAGGAACTCTTGCTTCTGCTCTCCTCCAGGTGGTGTTTTCTACTGCAAAGTTCTTCCCTGACTGAGTGCGGGGGAAGGGTTTAAACTGCTGTTTAAAAGGCTTTTCTTCCCTTTTAAAACTCTCTTCCTTTCTAAATCCTTCTTTTAATATAATTAGTTGATCCACCATCAGAGCAGCCTTGGTGGATGATTCAGGATTTCGATCTTGAACAAGCCATCTATATTCTGATGGGACTTGTTGATAAAACTGTTCCAACATAAATAAATCTTTAAGTTTTTGGAAATCACTGGCTTGTGCTCCTTGTATCCAGCTCTCAAAATGTTGATTTAGCTTAGATGCTAATTGTGTAAAACTCTCATTCTTCTCTTTTTTCAGTGTTCTGAACTTCATCCGGTAATATTCAGGAGTTAATTGTAGC
This sequence comes from Anolis apletophallus, assembly GCA_030556195.1. Taxonomy (NCBI): domain Eukaryota; kingdom Metazoa; phylum Chordata; class Lepidosauria; order Squamata; family Anolidae; genus Anolis; species Anolis apletophallus. The sequence continues at coordinate 27,189 of JARBWK010000594.1, forward strand.
TTTTGTTGTACCTGTTCCTTAGACTTAAGGTAAATTCTATGTTCAGGTTCTGGAATATCACCATAGATGTCTAAGAGTTTACCACATATCTGGGGGCGCAAATAGTCCATCCAATTCTCTTCAGCAATTTTAAAGTCTCTGCAGCATCTTTCAAAAGAAATGAGGAATTTCTCCACATTGTCATCTTTGTAATATCTAGGAAACTTCTTTAAAATCTGTTCCATATGGATTCCTGGTTGTATTTCTGGTACTGATCTAGCCTGTTGAGAGGAATTTATTCTTTGTCTCTCAATTTCTAATTCTGCTAGCCGTATCTCTGTCTCTCTCTGATGTGCCCTTTCTTCAGCCTCCCTGGCTCCTCAGCCTCCCTGGCTCTCTCTTCAGCCTCCATTTTTAGCTTCCGTTCCTCCATTTCCAATCTTTTCATCTCCAGTTGGAACTGAAAAGATGCCTCAGTCCCCATTTTAACTGGTGTTTGCTCAGAGTCTGAACTTTCCTCTTCCTGAGCTAATTAAGTTTCCTCTGTAACTTTTTTCTTTCTCCTCGTGGTCATGTTGTGAGATTTAACTTTACCTCACAACTTTTCTCTCAGAATCTCTTTTTAACACGGCCTTAAGCGTTGGATTAAGGGTGTTACACGTATCCCGTCGTCTGCCACCAATTTTGCGACGAGGGCCCTCTTCCCAGACGAACCTGCTGGACAGGGTGACCCTCTGTTGCCAATATCTATTATCTTTTCTTGACCACCAGACTCATAAAGATATGATGAGGAGACTTTGCTAAAAGCCACTAAGAGAAGAT
>JARBWK010000595.1:0-27983 GCA_030556195.1 Anolis apletophallus
ACGGCACCAGGATGTAGAGTGGGTCATGAGGGCTCTGTGTGTCAGGTTTGGTCTTCATCAGTCATTGGATTAGGTTTGCAGCAGTTTTGGGAAGTGAGTGAAGGTACTTCAAGTCCCATCATGCATGGTCAGCTCTCCTCCAAGCTGCACCAGGATGTAAAGTGGGTCATGGAGGCTCTGTGTGCCTAGTTTGTTCTTTTTTGGTAATTGGATGGGGGTCGCAGTGGTCTCAGAAAGTGAGTGAAGGTACTTCACGTCCCATCATCTGTGGTACGTCCCACTCAAAACAGCAGCAGGATGTAGAGTGGGTCATGGGTACTCTGTGTGCCAAGTTTGGGCCTGGTCTGTGATTTGTAGGGGCTTCAACGTTCTGTGGGAAATGAATTGCGTGAAGGTACTGCAAATCCCATCATTTGTGGCCCATCCTGCCCTAAACTGCACCAGGATGTAAAGTAGGTAATGAGGTATTTGTGTGCCAAGTGTGGTCCTGATCCGTCATTGGTGTGGGCCAGAGTGCTCTAAGCAAGTGAGTTAAAGTACTGCAAGACCCGTCATCCATGGTCCATCCTCCCTCAAACTGCACCTGGATGGAGAGTGGGTCTTGAGGGTTCTGTGTGCCAAGTTTGGTCTTGTTCTCTCATTGTTTGGGGTCGCAAACTGTTTTGGCCTTAAATTCCCACCATGCCTGACTGCCTCAGGCCTTTTCCTTACCCCCCCCCCCCCATGCCACTTTAGAGTGTTGGAATGTTGGTGGTGCTGGCCAATGAGAGTCCATTATAGTGGGAGCCAATCAGAAAGCTGCCACATATCCATCCTCCGCACACATACAAACATTCCGCTTTATTATATACTAGCTTGGGGACCCGGCGGTGCCTAGGTCATTTGAGAAGTGCAGCAGGATGTAGAGTGGGTCATGGGGGCTCTGTGTGGCAAGTTTGGTCTTGATCCATCATTATTGGGAGTTGCAGTGGTATCATGAAATTACTGAAGGGAGTGGAAGCCCCATCATCTCTGGTCCACCCTCCCCCAAAGTGTAGTAGGATGTAGATTGGGTCATGGGGGCTCTGTGTGCTAAGTTTGGTCTGTATTGGTGAATGGATAAGGGTTGCATTGTTTTTAGGAAGTGAGTGAAGGTACTTCAAGTCCCATCATCTGTGGTCCGTCTCACACAAAACAGCACCAGGATGTAGAGTGGGTCATGAGGGCTCTGTGTGCCAGGTTTGGTGTTAATCAGTCATTGGATTAGGTTTGTAGCAGGATTGGGAAGTGAGGGAAGGTACTGCAAGTCCCATCATCCATGTTCTGGCCCCCTCCAAACTTCAGTAGGATGTAGAGTGGGTCACTGGGGCTCTGTGTGCCAAGTGTGGTCTTTCTCGGTGTTTGTTGGGGGCCGCAGTTGTCTGTGGGAACAGAGTGGTGTGAAAGTACTACAAATCCCATCATCCATTGTCAGTCCCCCCGAACTTCACCAGGACGTGAAGGCAGTCATGGGGGTTATGTGTGCCAAGTGTGGTCTCGATCAGTAATTGGATGAGGGTTGCAGCGGACTTGGGAAGTGTGTAGAGGTACTTCAAGTCCCATCATCCATGGTCCACCCTCCTCCGATCTGCACCAGGATGTAGAGTGGGTCATGAGGGCTCTGTGTGGCAGGTTTCGTGTTGATCAGTCATAGGATTAGGTTTGTAGCAGTCTTGGAAAGTGAGGAAAGGTACTGCAAGTCCCATCATCCATGTTCTGGCCCCCTCCAAACTTCAGTAGGATGTAGAGTGGGTCACTGGGGCTCTGTGTGCCAAGTGTGGTCTTTATCAGTGTTTGTTGGGGACCACAGTGGTCTGTGGGAACAGAGGGGTGTGAAAGTACTACAAATCCCATCATCCATTGTCAGTCCACCCCAAACGTCACCAGGACGTGAAGGCAGTCATAGGGTTATGTATGCCAAGTTTGGTCTCGACCAGTGATTGGATGAGGGTTGCAGCGAACTTGGGAAGTGAGTAGAGGTACTTCAAGTCCCATCATCTATGGTCCACCCTCCTCCAAACTGCACCAGGACATAGAGTGGGTCATGGGGGCTGTGTGTGCTAAGTGTGGTCTGTATTGGTCCTTTTTGGTGGCCTCAGTGGTCTGTGGGAACCAAAGTGTTTGAAAGTACTACAAATCCCATAATCCGTGGGTCATGTCTTTGATTTAATTTGTGTCTTTGGTTTAAGAATGCCTGGCAGTGTTTCTTGACTTGCGTCTCATCTCTTTTTCAGGAGGCGACGGAGAAATCATTCCAAATCGTGGAGCTCAGGATATCCTCCAACTGGGGCCCTCGGTATACGTGCCTCTATCGGTTCGAGTGCACGGGAGGCCCGCTGAGTGAACACTACTACTACTACGACGCTGCCCTCCATCCTGCTGTACATATTTGTTTCTGTTGATATGTATATAAAGGGAAGGCCTGGGGCGCTGGAATCCTTACTAGGCGAGGGCGGTCTCTCATATTCCATATTCCTTCTGGGTGAAGTACAAGACTGCCAACGACACGATATACCAAACCCAATGGTCTATTTTTTTGCTTGGATGGTCAGCTTGTAACTGCAAGGCAGCTTGATATTTCCCAGGGAAGAGCATGCATGCCTCATTTGCACAAACCCCCCCAAAAAAGTCCAGTTAGCAAACTTGATAATACTAGGCCTCGCCAATCATGGTTCTAAATGGTCCTAAAGTACTTACAAAACTAATGTTCTGGTGGTGAACACTAGGTGGCGCTGGTGCTTTGCTTCTACAGTGTTGCTAAAGTTCTGGTGGTGTAGAAGCAAAGCACCAGCGTCACCTAGTGTTCACCACCAGAACTTTAGCAACACTGTAGAAGCAAAGCACCAGCGCCACCTAGTGTTCACCACCAGAACTTTAGCAACACTGTAGAAGCAAAGCACCAGCACCACCTAGTGTTCACCACCAGAACTTTAGCAACACCGTGAAGCAAAGCACCAGCGCCACCTAGTGTTCACCACCAGAACTTTAGCAACACTGTAGAAGCAAAGCACCAGCACCACCTAGTGTTCACCACCAGAACTTTAGCAACACCGTAGAAGCAAAGCACCAGCGCCACCTAGTGTTCACCACCAGAACTTTAGCAACACCGTCGAAGCAAAGCACCAGCGCCACCTAGTGTTCACCACCAGAACTTTAGCAACACCGTAGAAGCAAAGCACCAGCGCCACCTAGTGTTCACCACCAGAACTTTAGCAACACTGTAGAAGCAAAGCACCAGCGCCACCTAGTGTTCACCACCAGAACTTTAGCAACACTGTAGAAGCAAAGCACCAGCACCACCTAGTGTTCACCACCAGAACTTTAGCAACACCGTAGAAGCAAAGCACCAGTGCCACCTAGTGTTCACCACCAGAACTTTAGCAACACCGTGAAGCAAAGCACCAGCGCCACCTAGTGTTCACCACCAGAACTTTAGCAACACCGTGAAGCAAAGCACCAGCGCCACCTAGTGTTCACCACCAGAACTTTAGCAACACTGTAGAAGCAAAGCACCAGTGCCACCTAGTGTTCACCACCAGAACTTTAGCAACACTGTAGAAGCAAAGCACCAGTGCCACCTAGTGTTCACCACCAGAACTTTAGCAACACCGTGAAAGCAAAGCACCAGCACCACCTCGTGTTCACCACCTGAACTTTAGCAACACCGTAGAAGCAAAGCACCAGCGCCACCTAGTGTTCACCACCAGAACTTTAGCAACACTGTAGAAGCAAAGCACCAGTGCCACCTAGTGTTCACCACCAGAACTTTAGCAACACTGTAGAAGCAAAGCACCAGTGCCACCTAGTGTTCACCACCAGAACTTTAGCAACACCGTAGAAGCAAAGCACCAGCACCACCTAGTGTTCACCACCAGAACTTTACCAACACTGTAGAAACAAAGCACCAGCGCCACCTAGTGTTCACCACCAGAACTTTAGCAACACTGTAGAAGCAACGTACCAGCGCCACCTAGTGTTCACCACCAGAACTTTAACACTGTAGAAGCAAAGCACCAGCACCACCTAGTGTTCACCACCAGAACTTTACCAACACTGTAGAAACAAAGCACCAGCGCCACCTAGTGTTCTCCACCAGAACTTTAGCAACACTGCAGAAGCAACGTACCAGCGCCACCTAGTGTTCACCACCAGAACTTTAGCAACACTGTAGAAACAAAGCACCAGCGCCACCTAGTGTTCACCACCAGAAGTCCATTCATCTCTTTCCTGCCATAGATGTGGGTGAAATGTCAGGGGAGAATGCTTCTGGAACATGGCCAAACAGCCCGGAAAACTCACGGCAACGCAGATGCCAGAAATGTCAACAATATGCAAATTTGCATATACTGTGTTTACTTTTTGCAAGCCCTGATGCGGACCCCAAACCGACCACATTTGCATATACCATGTTTACGTTTTGCAAGCCCTGATGCGGACCCTGCGATGGCTGCGTCAGCTGCGTCCGGACCTCCAAAGGAAACCGGAAATGTGCAGAACTCAGAGGCGCATGCATGAGTTTTTCGTATCAGTTTTCCAAAAAATGTGTATTTTTAAAAAAAGACAAATTTCAGGGTCGCAGCTGAACCTTTCCTTATCTCTTTTTTGTAGAAAGTGGAATTCCTTGGACACTAACGTCGTCGGTCCTGTCCCTGCAAGAGTTTTAGCGACGCTGTAGAAGCAAAGCACCAGCGCCACCTAGTGTTCACCACCAGAACTTTTATCACCTTCTTTCCTTCAGAGAATTAATTCCTTTCGAAAGGTGATCATCATACCTGAACGTTTCCACCTCTTTGGGGAAAGATCGACTTTAGATATTGTTTGTTTGCATTTTGGGGGAAATATAAAGGTGGTGCTGACTTGGGTTTTGGTTTTTTTTTGTTTTGGTTTTTTTTTAAAAAAACAGAGTTCCTATATGTTGCACAAGAGTCCTCAAATATTTATAATAATAGAGTTTTATTATTTCTCGGAGGCCACATATTTCTCCACCCGAAGTTCAGGTAGAAGCGGAACGAACGAATGGCCTTTTGATAAAGAGCTTGCTAAAAATAATAATAATTTAAAAAATTTTTAAAAAATCCGTACAGGTGTTTCATAAACTATTATAAAGCTTAAATATATAAATGGGAACTATCCTGTATAGACTCAAAACTGGGGAGATCGTTGTTGGGGGGGCGGGGCGGTGGGGGTGTTGAATCTTTTTTGCAGAACACTAACTTATTTTTAAAGACGCAGGAGGATAGGACTTTGTGCAATGTATTTTTGTAAATGCTTTTTCCAGAATCTTTTTGTCTCGGGTTTTTGTCCTTCGCTGCCTCCAAACCGATAAGAAACTATTAAGAAGAAGAATAAAAGAAAAGGTTTAAGAGTTTTAATTTTTTTTTCTCAGAAGTGCATGTCATATTTGGAACTATAAGAAATAATAAAAGTTTCCCTTTTTTTGGTATTGGTGCTGAACGTTTCCTTAATATCTCAAGCGATGGTTTTAAACCAGGCACGGGCAAGCCAGATATTTTGGACTTCAACTCCCACAGTTCCTAACCGTATGAGCACTACGAGGGCGGGTCAATGAGTCTCTGTCTTTTTGCATAAAACACAGGTTTTTGGAGTTATTTATTTACTAGCTTGGGGACCCGGCCCTGCCGGGTTATTTGAGGAAGGCATTGTGTGCCAAGGTTGGTCCTTATCAGATGTTTACGTGGCTTGCAGTGTTCTCAGGAACTTAGTGAAGGTACTGCAAGTCCCATCGGCCATGGTCCATCCCCCTCCCAATAGCACCAGGAGGTAGAGTGGGTCATGGGGGCGCTGTGTGCCACGTTTGGTCTTGATCATTCATTGGATGAGGGTCACAGCGGTCTCGGAAGGTGAGTGAAAGTACTTCAAGTCCCATCATGCGTGGTCCATCCTCCTTCAAACTGCACCACGATGTAGAGTGGGTCATGAGGGCTCTGTGTGGCAAGTTTGGTCTTGATCAGGGCTGTCCAACAGGCGGCCCGGGGGCCGTACACGGCGCCCCAGCCCCTTCCCTCCAGCCCCCTAACTTGTTTTAATAAAATACAAATAAAAATTAAATTAAAAAATCACCTACTTCCGGGTTTAGGCAAGCATCGAACTCGCCAGCCACAGACGGATTTCGAGGGAGGTCGAAATCCCGTCTGTGGCTGGCGTAGTTTCGCGATAGCTGCTGAAATCTCGGGTCCCGCGGGATTTGCGGCCGGCCTGGGCGCGCGCCTGCTCCTCCCTCGCGGCTGCTTCCAGGCCAGCCCCCATTCCCTCAGAGAGAGGGAGGAGGGGAGTGGGGCAGGGAAAGCCCCTCCTGGCTCCGTCCTCTTCCTGTGGAGGGCCCTCGCTTCCCGCCCCCGCAGATGGGAGAGCCCCCGCGCCCGGCGGAGCTTGGCCTCGGCTCCAGCGGGGCTCTTTGGGGACGGCGGCGGCGTTGGCACTTTGGCCCTGTGCCGGGGCTCCCGCAGTATGGGTAAGGAAGGGCCTGGCTCGAATCAATCAATCTAAAAACAGTGGGACGTTGGGTGAGGGGCGGCGGTTTCCTTGGCGGCGCTTCCTTCCCCTCCTCCGCCCCCCCCTTGTGCTGCCTTCCCAGCGTGCAGGGCGCAACATGGCTTCCTTTGCGCCTGCCCCCGGGGCTTGCTTTCCCTTCAGGGAGGGAGGGAGCTCTTTGGGCCTCTGGGAAAGGAGGCCCCATCAAGCCCTGCGACGGCATTGAGGTGTTTGGGTTTTTTTTGGTGTGTCTCAATTTGAGTGTGGACTCAAATAACTCAAAGGTATTAGGAAACATTCTCCCAAATCCACCAGTGTTCCCATTTGGGTATATTGAGTATTCATGCCAAGTTTGGTCCAGATCCATCATTATTTGAGTCCACAGTGCTCTCTGGATGGAGGTGAACTACAACTCCACAACTCAAGGTCAATTGTAAGTAAGTGGAGCCAGGGAGGCGGAGCCAGGGGGGCGGAGCCGGGAGGGTAGACCCGGCCCCCAGGTGATCAGTGACCGAATTCCAGCCCTTGGGCCCGTAGAAGTTGGACAGCCCTGGTCTTGATCATTCAGTGGATGAGGTTGCAGCGGTCTGGGGAAGTGATTGGAGGTACTTCAAGTCCCATCATCCATGGTCTGCCCTCCTTCAAACTGCACCAGGACGTAGAGTTGGTCTTGGGGGTTTTGTGTGCCAAGTTTGGTCTTGTTCTGTCATTGTTGGGAGCCACAAAGTGTTTTGGTCTGAAACTCCCACCATGCCTGACTGCCTCAGGCCTTTGCCGTATCCCCCTCTGCCACTTTAGAGGGTCGGAATGTTCGTGTTGGCTGGCCAATTAGAGGCGTTATGCAAATACTCCCTCACTGGCAACCAATCATGTCAGAATGTAGAGGCCGGGAGCCAATCAGAACGCTGCCACATACATACAAACATTCCGCTTTATTATATATACGGATTTATTTATTATTTCGATATATATACCCCGCTTCCTTCCCAAAGAGGCTCAGGGTGGTTCACTCCAGTGAACAACATAATCACAACATAGTTAAAAACATCATAAAACAGATTGAGGCAAGAGTGGAATTTACCAGCCTTAAAGGTTGAACGCCTGTCTGAAGAGATGGGTCTTGCAGGCCCTCCAGAAGGCCTGTCGGTCAGTTATTGCTCCTGCCTCTGCCGGGAGGGCGTTCCACAGGGCAGGCGCTACTACAGAAAAGGTGTGCTGCCGAGTCGATGACAATCGGCAAATCTTGAGTGATGGAACCTCCAATAGGTTTTGGTCCATGGACCGTAGTGGCCTCTGGGGAATGTGCGGGGAAAGGCGGTCCTTCAGGTACACTGGCCCCAGGTCATGCAAGGCCTTCAAGGTTAACACCAGCACTTTGAAGGCAATCCGGTACCCGATGGGGAGCCAGTGCAAACGCTGTAGGACTGGTGTGATGTGGCACGATAGTGTCACTCCAGCCAGAAGTCGAGCCGCAGCATTTTGCACCATCTTCAGTTTCCGGATTACCGACAGAGGAAGGCCAATGTAAAGGGCGTTACAGTAGTCCAGTCTCGAGATTTCCATGGCCTGGATTACCGTGGCTAGGTCGCCACCGGAAAGATAGGGCGCCAGCCGCCTCGCCTGGTGCAGGTGGGAAAACGCTGCTCTGCTCACGGTGGAGACCTGAGCCTCCATCGTCAGCAGAGGGTCCAGTTGGACCCCCAGACTTTTCACCAGAGCCGACGGACTAACCACCTCACAGTTCATTATTGGCAGCTGGAGCTCACCCCGGGGGACGACCCAGCCACAGGACCTCCATCTTCAACGGGTTCACCCTCAACCTGCTGGCCCGTAGCCACCCAGGCACGGCTTCAAGGAACTGATGGAAATAATGGGGGTACAGAGTCCGGCCGGCCTTCCATCCTCAGCACCAGCTGGGTGTCATCAGCGTACTTTGACAGCGTGTCTTTTTTCCTCCCCGTTTCCTCCTGCTCTCGGCCCGCCCCATTTTCCTCCTCCTCTTGCCCCTCCCTCCCTCCCTCCCCCACCCTGTCCTGTTTCGTAGCGGTTTTCCTATGAAGAGGGTGAGGTGTAGTCCTTTGTGATATGGTAAGTTTCTCTGGCTCTGGAACTCAACCAAAAAGCTCCTGTTTCGTAGCAGATTTCCTATGAAGAGGGTGAGGTGTAGTCCTTTGTGATACTAAGTTTCTCTGGCCCTGGAACTCAACAAAAAAGCTCCTGTTTCGTAGCGGATTTCCTATGAAGAGGGTGAGGTGTAGTCCTTTGTGATATTGTAAGTTTCTCTGGCCCTGGAACTCAACAAAAAAGCTCCTGTTTCGTAGCGGATTTCCTATGAAGAGGGTGAGGTGTAGTCCTTTGTGATATGGTAAGTTTCTCTGGCCCTGGAACTCAACAAAAAAGCTCCTGTTTCGTAGCGGATTTCCTATGAAGAGGGTGAGGTGTAGTCCTTTGCGATATGGTAAGTTTATCTGGCCCTGATACTCAACAAAAAAGCTCCTGTTTCGTAGCGGATTTCCTATGAAGAGGGTGAGGTGTAGTCCTTTGTGATATGGTAAGTTTCTCTGGCCCTGGAACTCAACAAAAAAGCGCCTGTTTCGTAGTGGATTTCCTATGAAGAGGGTGAGGTGTAGTCCTTTGTGATATTGTAAGTTTCTCTGGCCCTGGAACTCAACAAAAAAGCTCCTGTTTCGTAGTGGATTTCCTATGAAGAGGGTGAGGTGTAGTCCTTTGTGATATTGTAAGTTTCTCTGGCCCTGGAACTCAACAAAAAGCGCCTGTTTTGTAGTGGATTTCCTATGAAGAGGGTGAGGTGTAGTCCTTTGTGATATTGTAAGTTTCTCTGGCCCTGGAACTCAACAAAAAAGCTCCTGTTTTGTAGCGGATTTTCTATGAAGAGGGTGAGGTGTAGTCCTTTGTGATATTGTAAGTTTCTCTGGCCCTGGAACTCAACAAAAAAGCTCCTGTTTTGTAGCAGATTTCCTATGAAGAGGGTGAGGTATAGTCCTTTGTGATTCTAGGTTTCTCTGGCCCTGGAACTCAACAAAAAAGCACCTGTTTCGTAGCGGATATCCTATGAAGAGGGTGAGGTGTAGTCCTTTGTGATATGGTAAGTGTCTCTGGCCCTGGAACTCAACCAAAAAGCTCCTGTTTCGTAGTGGATTTCCTATGAAGAGGGTGAGGTATAGTCCTTTGTGATATGGTAAGTTTCTCTGGCCCTGGAACTCAACAAAAAAGCTCCTGTTTCGTAGCGGATATCCTATGAAGAGGGTGAGGTGTAGTCCTTTGTGATATGGTAAGTTTCTCTGGCCCTGGAACTCAACCAAAAAGCTCCTGTTTCGTAGCGGATTTCCTATGAAGAGGGTGAGGTGTAGTCCTTTGTGATATTGTAAGTTTCTCTGGCCCTGGAACTCAACAAAAAAGCTCCTGTTTTGTAGCAGATTTCCTATGAAGAGGGTGAGGTATAGTCCTTTGTGATTCTAGGTTTTCTCTGGCCCTGGAACTCAACAAAAAAGCTCCTGTTTCGTAGCGGATATCCTATGAAGAGGGTGAGGTGTAGTCCTTTGTGATATGGTAAGTTTCTCTGGCCCTGGAACTCAACCAAAAAGCTCCTGTTTCGTAGCGGATTTCCTATGAAGAGGGTGAGGTGTAGTCCTTTGTGATATTGTAAGTTTCTCTGGCCCTGGAACTCAACAAAAAAGCTCCTGTTTCGTAGCAGATTTCCTATGAAGAGGGTGAGGTGTAGTCCTTCGTGATATGGTTTCTCTGCCCCTGGAACTCAACAACAACCACATGATAGGAAAGGAGATTCCACTTGAACGTTAGGAAGAACTTCCTGACTGTACAACCCGTTCAAGAGTGGAACTCTTTGCTTCATAGTCAAGCAGTGCTTCTTGTAAGTCAGAGAACGGTCTAAGGCAGGGGTGCTCATTAGGTCGATGGCGATCGACCGGTCGATTGCAGAGGCAGAACTGGTCGATCGCAGCCAGAGTCGGATCTTGCACTCCGCACATTAAGCATGTGCTTCCCGCCGCCGGGATGTCATGCGCTACCATTTTCCTTACCTTTTGGCGGGAACGAGAGGGGCGTGGCTGGCTGGCGCTCCTTCTGTCGCGGCGCCCCCTCCTTCCCCCTGCCCTCCTACTTCTCCCCTCACCTGCTTCCATTGCTTGCATTTGTGCTCCCCCTCGTGCGAGGCAGGGAAGGGAGGCTGCGAAGCCCCTGCCTGGGCGAGGAGGCCCTGGAGCGCTTCCTGGCCGCCCTCCTCGCTGCCAGCCGGCACGCCGTGATTCCGCTCCACAAGATAAGTGAACTATACATCCCAGCAACTCCAACTCCCAAATGCCTCGGTCTATTTTCCCCAAATTCCCCCAGTGTTCACATTTGGGCCTATTGAGGATTTGTGCCAAGTTTGGTCCTGATCCGTCATTATTTGAGTCCACAGTGCTCTCTGGATGTAGGGGAACTACAACTCCCAAACTCAAGGTCAACTCCCAAGCAAACCCTTTTCAGTACTTTCTGTTGGTAATGAGAGTTCAGTAGGCCAAGTTTGGTTCAATTCCATTGTTGCAAGAGTTCAGGATGCTCTTTGATTGTGTGTTAACTATAAATCCCAGAAACTGTAACTCCCAAATGTCAAGGTCTATTTTCCCCAAACCCCACCTGTGTTCACATTTGGGCCTATTGAGGATTCGTGCCGAGTTTGGTCCTGATCCATCGTTATTTGAGTCCACAGTGCTCTCTGGATGTAGGGGAACTACAACTCCCAAACTCAAGGTCAACTCCCAAGCAAACCCTTTTCAGTACTTTCTGTTGGTAATGAGAGTTCAATAGGCAAAGTTTGGTTCAATTCCATTGTTGCAAGAGTTCAGGATGCTCTTTGATTGTGTGTGAACTATAAATCCCAGAAACTGTAACTCCCAAAATGTCAAGGTCTATTTTCCCCAAACCCCACCTGTGTTCACATTTGGGCTTATTGACGATTCGTGCCGAGTTTGGTCCTGATCCGTCATTGTTTGAGTCCACAGTGCTCTCTGGATGTAGGGGAACTACAACTCCCAAACTCAAGGTCAACTCCCAAGCAAACCCTTTTCAGTACTTTCTGTTGGTAATGAGAGTTCAATAGGCCAAGTTTGGTTCAATTCCATTGTTGCAAGAGTTCAGGATGCTCTTTGATTGCGTGTGAACTATAACTCCCAGGAACTACAACTCCCAAATGACAAAACCAATTGCTTCAAACTACAAGAAAGGAGATTTCCCTCCCTCCCTCCCCTTAGACATGAGGAAAAACTTCCTAGCTGTGAGAGCTGTTCAGCAGTGGAACTCTCTGCCTCAGAGTGTGGTGGAGGCTCCTTTACAAGAGCCAGTTCCAAACAAGCCACGCCCTCCCTCGCAGCTATTGGGCGAGACCCTGCAGCGCGCTCCGCCCCCTTTTTCCCCCTGTTGCTAGGAGACCGCGAGGAGCGCTTCCCCCGCCCTCGCTGTGACGTCAGCGATAAGCGCGTCACAAAACCCTCCTCCTCTCTTGTCCCTCGCCGGCCACCGTTTCCCCATCTCCTCCCATATTTTTTTCCCCCATGTGGGCGGAGCCGACGGAAGCCTCCGAGGGTCAGTTTCCTCCTTCGCGGCCGGGTGTGCGCGTCCCTCCGTCATGGCGGCGGAGCCCGAGGCCTTGAAGGGCGGCAACAACAACAGGAACCGCGGGGGCGTCCAGCGCGTGGAAGGGAAGCTGCGGGCCAGCGTGGAGAAGGGCGACTACTACGAGGCCCACCAGATGTACCGCACCCTCTTCTTCAGGTAGCGGGCGCGCTGCCCCGGCCCCTTTCCTGCCTACAGGCCCAGCTCGGTCCCCGATTGGCTGGCTCGGCTGCCCTTCACGCGCGCCCGGCGTCCCCATTGGCCGAGAGGGAGAAAGAGGCGGGACTCGCGCGTTGCAGGGTTTCCTAGGAACTGAGGGGTCCTCCGAGACTCAGGGAGGCCCCTTAGGTGTCCGCCGCGATGCCTGACAGGCAAGAGGCGTCCATATTGCCGCCTGAATGACAGGTGGAGGCTTAAATTGGGCCTTCCAGGTGTTTTGGACTCCAACTCCCAGCATTCCTCGCGGCCTCAGGCCCTTCCTTTCCAAGGGCAAGAGGCCGCGAGGAATGCTGGGAGTTGGAGTCCAAAACACTTGGGAAAGACCCATTTTAGGCCCATATAATCCAGTTCAAAGCATTCAGAAACTGGGGTTTTTTTTACCTCCCAACAAAGGAACAACCCCCCCTAGGCAGGAAGCAGCCAGGCTTTCATGCTACAAAGCCATTGAGTTTATTTAGAAACTGGGGTTGTACCTCCCAACAAAGGACACCCCCCTAGGCTGGAAGCAGCCAGGCTTTCATGCTACAAGGCCATTGAGTTTATTTAGAAACTGGGGTTGTACCTCCCAACAAAGGACACCCCCCTAGGCAGGAAGCAGCCAGGCTTTCATGCTACAAGGCCATTGAGTTTATTTAGAAACTGGGTTTGTACCTCCCAACAGAGGAACACCCCCCCCCTAGGCAGGAAGCAGCCAGGCTTTCATGCTACAAGGCCATTGAGTTTATTTAGAAACTGGGGTTGTACCTCCCAACAAAGGACACCCCCCTAGGCAGGAAGCAGCCAGGCTTTCATGCTACAAGGCCATTGAGTTTATTTAGAAACTGGGGTTGTACCTCCCAACAAAGGACACCCCCCTAGGCAGGAAGCAGCCAGGCTTTCATGCTACAAGGCCATTGAGTTTATTTAGAAACTGGGGTTGTACCTCCCAACAAAGGACACCCCCCTAGGCAGGAAGCAGCCAGGCTTTCATGCTACAAGGCCATTGAGTTTATTTAGAAACTGGGGTTGTACCTCCCAACAAAGGACACCCCCCTAGGCAGGAAGCAGCCAGGCTTTAAAGCTACAAGGCCATGGAGATTATTTAGAACGGGGGGTTGTACCTCCCAACAAAGGACACCCCCCAGGCAGGAAGCAGCCAGGCTTTCATGCTACAAGGCCATTGAGTTTATTTAGAAACTGGGGTTGTACCTCCCAACAAAGGACACCCCCCTAGGCAGGAAGCAGCCAGGCTTTCATGCTACAAGGCCATTGAGTTTATTTAGAAACTGGGGTTGTACCTCCCAACAAAGGCCCCCCCCCTAGGCAGGAAGCAGCCAGGCTTTCATGCTACAAGGCCATTGAGTTTATTTAGGAACTGGGGTTGTACCTCCCAACAAAGGACACCCCCTAGGCAGGAAGCAGCCAGGCTTCCATGGCTTTTGTGTTTACAAGGCCATTGTACCTCCCAACAAAGGACACTCCCCTAGGCAAGAAGCAGCCAGGCTTTCATTTTGTGCTCCCAACAGAGGAACACCCCCCTAGGCAGGAAGCAGCCAGGCTTTTGCTACAAGGCCATTGAGTTTATTTAGAAACTGGGGTTGTACCTCCCAACAAAGGACACCCCCCTAGGCAGGAAGCAGCCAGGCTTTCATGCTACAAGGCCATTGTACCTCCCAACAATGGAACTCCCCCTAGGCAGGAAGCAGCCAGGCTTTTGTGCTACAAGGCCATTGTACCTCCCAACAAAGGAACCCCCCCTACGCAGGAAGCAGCCAGGCTTTCATGCTACAAAGCCATTGTAACTGGGGTTGTACCTCCCAACAAAGGACACCCCCCTAGGCAGGAAGCAGCCAGGCTTTCATGCTACAAGGCCATTGTACCTCCCAACAAAGGAGCCCCCCAAGGCCATTGAGTTTTATTTACTTGCTATGTTTATATACCGTCCTTCTAATCAACACCATAAAAAAGACTTAAGTTGGGCCTTCCAGGTGTTTGGACTCCAACTCCCAGCATTCCCCACAGCCTCTGGCACTTTCCTTTCCCCCCTCACCTGAAAGGGCCTGACGCCGTGAGGAATGCTGGGAGTTGGAGTCCAAAACACTTGGGAAGGCCCATTTTGGCCCAGGCCTCGTGTACACCCATATAATCCAATTCAAAGCATCCAGAAACTGGGTTTGTACCTCCCAACAAAGGAACCCCCCTAGGCAGGAAGCAGCCAGGCTTTCATGCTACAAGGCCATTGAGTTTATTTACTTACTATATTTGTACAAATACTATATCGCGTATAGATTACTGCAACGCTCTCTATGTGGGGCTGCCTTTGAAGGCTGTTCCTCCCAACAAAGGAACCCCCCTAGGCAGGAAGCAGCCAGGCTTTCATGCTACAAGGCCATTGAGTTTATTTAGAAACTGGGTTTGTACCTCCCAACAGAGGAACACCCCCCCCCAGGCAGGAAGCAGCCAGACTTTCATGCTACAAGGCCATTGTACCTCCCAACAATGGAATTCCGCCCATGCAGGAAGCAGCCAGGCTTTCATGCTACAAGGCCATTGAGTTTAGAAACTGGGGTTGTACCTCCCAACAAAGGAACCCCCTAGGCAGGAAGCAGCCAGGCTTTCATGCTACAAGGCCATTCAAAAATTTTTTTTAGCACATTTGTATACCTCTTCCTCTCAGCCCGAAGGCGAACTCGGGGCGGTTCACAAGCAGCAAATTGAATGCCAACGACATCATAAAACAGCATTTAAAACAGTGCGTTCGGACAGATAGGTTGGGCCAGAACAGTTTAGGGGTTCAAAGGCCAAAGCCAGCACTTTGCATTGTGCCCGGTAGCAGACTGGCAGCCAGTGGAGCTGGCGCAACAGAGGAGTAGTATGCTCCCTGAGCCCTGCTCCTGTTAGTAATCTGGCTGCCGCCAGTTGGACCAGTTGACGCTTCCGAACAGTCTTCAAAGGCAGCCCCACGTAGAGTGCATTGCAGTTGTCTATACGGGATGTAATCAGAGCGTGGATGACCGTGGCCAAGTTAGACTTCCCAAAGTACGGGCGCAGCTGGCGCACAAGTTTTAACTGTGCAAATGCTCCCCTGGTCACCACCGAGACGTGGAGTTCCAGGCTCAGCAATGAATCCACGACCACACCCAGGCTGCGAACCTGCATCTTCAGGGGGAGTGTAACCCCATCCAACACAGGCTGTAACCCTATGCCCTTTACTTATTTACTTACTTACTGTATTTGTATACCGTCCTTATTTATTATTATGTATGTAAAACTTTTATATCCCGACCTTTTCACCTCTGGAGTCAGATGGTTTTTCCCTGTAATAGGCAGTAAGAGCACCTAAAGCTTCAGAGAGCTCCTGTTCAACCATCTCAAAGCTCCCAGCTTGAGCGGTGATGACATGATCATCAGCATATGGCGTTTCCTCAAAGCTCAAGATGCTTGTCTGTTATTAAGGTGAAAGGCACATGTCTGTGTTTTAGACCAGTGTTTCCCAACCAGTGTGCCATGAGCGATCATCAGGTGTGCCGTGGGAAATTGGAACCTCCAATACCCTTTCTTCTCCCTCCTGCCCACAGTGCTCTCTGAGTGTAGGTGAACTACAACTTCCAAACCCTTTCAGTACTTTCTGTTGGTAATGAGAGTTCAATATGCCAAGTTTGGTTCAACTCCATTGTTGCAAGACTTCAGGATGCTCTTTGTTTGTGTGTTAACTATAAATCCTAGAAACTGTAACTCCCAAATGTCAAGGTCTATTTTCCCCAAACTCCATCTGTGTTCACATTTGGGCATATTGAGTATTCATGCCAAGTTTGGTCCTGATCCAACATTGTTTGAGTCCACAGTGCTCTCTGGATATAGGTGAACTACAACTCCAAAACTCAAGGTCAATTCCCAAGCATACCCTTTCAGTACTTTCTGTTGGTAATGAGAGTTCAATATGCCAAGTTTGGTTCAATTCCATTGTTGCAAGAGTTCAGGATGCTCTTTGTTTGTGTGTTAACTATAAATCCTAGAAACTGTAACTCCCAAATGTCAAGGTCTATTTTCCCAAACTCCATCTGTGTTCACATTTGGGCATATTGAGTATTCGTGCCAAGTTTGGTCCTGATCCAACATTGTTTGAGTCCACAGTGCTTTCTGGATATAGGTGAACTACAACTCCAAAACCCAAGGTCAATGCCCACCAAACTCTTATAGCATTTTCTCTTGGTTATGGGAGTTCTGTGTGGGAAGTTTGTGTCTTTCTGCCATTCCTGCCAGGATATCTATGTTGTGTTCATCGAAACAGGCCCAGGTTTCACACTGAGTGTATAAATACATTCAAAAACATCTTAACTATATGTATGACTGTGTTAGAGTGTCATTTTGTGTCATTTTGGTTGGTGGTGTGCCCCAGAGTTTTGTCAATGTAAAAAATGTGCCGCGGCTCAAAAAAGGTTGAAAAACACTGTGTTAGACGGATTAGGGATCAGATGATTTTTCCTGTAATAGGCAGTAAGAGCACCTCGAGCTTCAGAGAGCGCCTGTTCAACCATCTCAAAGCTCCCTGCTTGAGCAGTGATGGCATGATCATCAGCATATGGCGTTTCCTCGGAGCTCGAGATGCTTGTGTGTCATTACGGTGAAAAGCACACGTCGGCGTTTCAGATGGATTAGGAATCAGCGGGTTTTCCCTGTAATGGGCAGTAAGAGCACCTAAAGCAGGGGTCGGGACCCTTTTTGACTCAGAGAGCCATGGAAGCAAAATATTTGGAAATGTATTTCAGTGAGAGCCATATAATATATATAATATACTAGCTGACCCGGCCACGCTTCGCTGTGGCTTTGTCCTTCCTTTCTGGTATACTTTCCTTCCCCCTCCTTCCATCCATTCTTCTTTTTAAATTGTTTTTGTCTCATCCTTCCCTCCTTCCTTCCTTTTTGTCCTACTTTCGCTGCTGCTCTTTCCTCCTCCTCGGCCTTCTTGTCCTGCTCCTTGGCGGCTCCGTTGTCGCCAGGGCCTTCTTCGCCCCGGCAGGTTCCTTCCCCATCCCAGCGGAGACGGGAGGTCGCGGGGTGTGGATGGGCTGCGGCCTCCGCCTGTTTCTCCTTCTTTGGGCCGCCTGCATGACCCGGGTCCAGAAGGGGCTTGGAGATGGCAGAGGACACGGGCTCGACCGGGGGACTAAAGTTCCTAGAAGGCCCCTCGCGGCCACTTCTCTCTTTTTCCTGCCCTGTCTCCGCCCTCCTTCCCGGTGAGCCGCGTGGAGCTTTCTGGGAATTGTAGTCCCGTGGCCGTGTCCTTCTCCTTTGTCGTTTTATAGCCGCTCCTGGTGCCGGGTCGTGCGGGCGGCGCCGCGGCCGCCTCCTCCACCGTCTCCGTGGCCTCCTCCGCTGGCTCCCAGTAGTTTCCGGACCCGGGCCACGCCGTCGCCTCCTCGGCCTCCAGCGCCACCTGCTATCCTGTTCGGGACCTGGGCCGCGCGGGAGACGACGTGGCTGTTTTGGGCCGCGCTGGCCAGCTTCAGGAGCGGCTGGGAAGCGGCGGAGGAGGGGGGCATGGCATCGGCCGCGGTGGTCGGGTCCGGGAGCAGCTTGGAGGCGGCGAAGGAGGTTGAGAAGGCAGCAGTGGAGGTGGGTGCGATGCCGCACGCACGGATCCGGGTTTAGAAGCGTTTGGGAAGCGGCGGAGCAGACGGTTTAGGCATCGTTGGCGTCGTAGAGAAGTCCCCCGGCACCCGGTGAGGGAGGGCTGAGGGGAGGGGACCTCTCATAGGGGAAGGAGGGCATTGCTGTGCAGTAAGCGCGGCTACGCTTGGTTCTGTAGCTGGTTTTTTGGGGGTGTAAGTTGGGGGTCTTGCGAGGTACCTAGGGTGGATTTTTTGTGTCCTATAGGTACCTCGTGGTATGTGGGAATGTGTTGGGGGGGTTTAGTGGTTCTGGGGTGTATAGTTTGGCTGCCTATTTGCCGGGTTGCACGACCATTCACTTTTTATATATATAGATTTTAAGACTGAATTCAACTAAATGTGAGTCTATACGTACATACGATGAGGAAAGGATTCCCCTGAATGCAGAATGAGGGGACGCTTCAGACCTGGCTCTGCAAAAGGCACGCTCAGGACTCTGGGAAGGAAGAGAAGACGGAAGGAAGGAAGGGGGAAAGAAAGAAAGAAAGAAAGACGGAGGAAATATAGGAGGGAGGGGGAAAGGGAGAAAGAAAAGAAGAACCAACTATGGAAAAGGAAGAAAAAAGCAGGGGAGAGACTAGGAGGGGAAAAGAAAGAAGGAAATGGGAAGGGAGGAAAGGAAAGGAAAGGGTGGAGAAAAAGGGAGTGGGGGGAAAGTAAAATAATGAAGGGAAAAGAAGAAAAGAAAGAAGGGGAGAGAGAGGAAAGTGAAAAGAAAGGAAGGAGAAGGATAGGAAGATTGGGGGAAAAGTATAGAAGAGGAAGGAAGGAGAGAAGGAAAGGGTGAAGGGGAGAAAGGAAGGAAGGAAGAGGGAGAATGAAGGAAAGAAGGGAGAGGGAGGGAAAAAGAGAAGGAAAGGGTGAAGGGAAAGGAAGGAAGAGGGAGAATGGAGGAAAGAAGGAAGGGGAGAGAGGGAGGGGAGAAAGGGAAGGAGAGAAGAAGAAGGAAGGAAGAGGGAGAATGGAGAAAAGCAGAAAGGGGAGAGAGTGAGGGAAAAGGAAGGAGAAAAGGAAAGAAGGAAAGGGTGAAGGGGAGAAAGGAAGGAAGGAAGAGGGAGAATGGAGGAAAGAAGGAAGGGGAGAGGGAGGGAAAAGGAAGGAGAGAAGGAGAAGGAAAGGGTGAAGGGGGAAGGAAGAGGGAGAATGGAGGAAAGAAGGAAGGGGAGAGAGGGAGGGAAAAGGAAGAAGAAGGAGAAGGAAAGGGTGAAGGGGAGAAAGGAAGGAAGAGGGAGAATGGAGGAAAGAAGGAAGGGGGAGAGGGAGGGAAAAGGAAGGAGAAGGAGAAGGAAGGGTGGTGGGGGAGAAAGGAAGGAAGAGGGAGAATGGAGGAAAGAAGGAAGGGGAGAGAGGAGGGAAAAGGAAGGAAAGAAGGAAAGGGTGAAGGGGAGAAAGAAAGGAAGAAAGAGGGAGAATGGAGGAAAGAAGGAAGGGGAGAGAGGGAGGGAAAAGGGAAGGAAAGAAGGAAAGGGTGAAGGGGGAGAAAGGAAGGAAGGAAAGGAGAATGGAGGAAAGAAGGAAGGGGAGAGGGAGGGAAAAGGAAGGAGAGAAGGAGAAGGAAAGGGTGAAGGGGGAGAAAGGAAGCGAGAGCCAGATGCAATCATGAAAAGAGCCACATCTGGCTCCCGAGCCGTAGGTCCCCTACCCCTGGCCTAAAGCTTTGGAGAGCTTCTGGTCAACCATGTCAAAGCTCTCTGCTTGAGCGGTGATGGCGGGATCATCGACATAGATGAAACTCTCTTTCCAAATGAGTTACGTCCTTCTTAAAACTCGCGTCTCAGTAAATGTGTTAGTCTTTACACAGAGTGTGCCGCTTTGGTATCAGTTTCTATTTCATCTTGAACGAATGGTTCGAATCGAGGCCTTCGGGATCCTTTTGTTTACGTTACAACAGCCTACCTGAATTCTAAAATAAAGCCCTGCGTACAAGTGTTTACTTGACGTCTGTGAACCAGACCAGTCCAAGATGCTAGTGTGTGCAGTAATGCTTCGTAATTGGGACAGCTGCCGCGCACCTCCATCGAAAGTCACACTCGCACGCTCTTTTGTAATCTGCATTAAACTTAAAACGGTCAATGAGATGCGCACGGCTGACCTTAAGTAAAGATCATGACGATTGTCTGCCGTCTCTTTAAGTCGAATGTAAGCCACATCACTAGCCTTTGCCTGTTCACTTCAGGTTGGTTAGGGGCGACAACCACAGTGCTTTCCACGCTCTTGTGAGCCTAAATTCTGGGCACAAATTCCCTCTAGCCTGGGAGTGTTCAAGATTTGCGTTAGAGCAGTGTTTCTCAACCTGGGGGTCGGGACCCCTGGGGGGGGCTCGCGAGGGGTCGCCAAAAACCATCAGCAAACACAATATTTTCTGTTGGTCATGGGGGTTCTGTGTGGGAAGTTTGGCCCAATTCCATCGTTGCTGGGGTTCAGAATGCCCTCTGATTGTAGGTGAACTATAAATCCCAGCAACTACAACTTCCAAATGTCAAGGTCTATTTCCCTCAAACTCCACCAGTGTTCACTAGGCATGGTTTAGAACCCAAAAATCGCGATTCTAAAATCAAGGATGGGGGTTGATTAGTAATAGAAAGACTTACAAAAAAAATTCCAAAAAGTTCTAAAATGTAACGTAAGTACTAACGAAATTCTAAATTGGTTCTAAAGTCTGAAAAGCAGGGAAACAGGACTGACACTGTTTTAAGCACAGGCAAATCAAGGGGCAACATTTCCCTTGGTTTCCTTGCAGGGAGATATAAAGCATTAATATATTAGTATTATTAGTATTATTAAATAAAATAGTCAAGGCTTGCTTCTCCAGAGCATTTATTAGAATTAAATAATAAATTCTAATAGTAAGAATGTAGTAAGGGTGATAGTGACCTGGAGGGTATGAGGAACGTGCTCTTGGTAAACTAGAACAGGGCTGTCCAACTGGGTTATTTCTTGGCGGGGAGGGCCAAGACGCAGTAGCCCTTTCCCGCTTAGATATATGCCGACCCAAGCCTGGGTCGGGTTATTTCTTAGCGGGAAGGGGCCGCCCGCACGGCAGCCCTTTCCAGGCTCCTTTCCCTGCAGTTTAAAGCGATTTTTTCCTGAGTCCTCCAGCCGCTGTAGGACTTCTGGTTTCGATCTCTCTATGGTTCTGGCTGCTTTTTCTCTTCCTGGAGGCAAAGCCTTTCGGTTAAAGTAGGCCTCGAGCATGGAAAGGCCCCATCTGACTGTGAGTAATGTCTGGGATTTTGGATTTTGGAGGGGGTAATAGGGAGCCTTCCGAAATATTTAGAATTCTAACGAAATTTTGGGCCCAGGGGGTTCGAAACTTCCAAATGTCAAGGTCTATTTCCCTTCCAGTATTTTCCGTTGGTCATGGGAGTTATTTGTGGGAAGTTTGGCCCAATTCCATCCTGCTGGGGTTCAGAATGCCCTCTGATTGTAGGTGAACTATAAATCCCAGCAACGACAACTTCCAAATGTCAAGGTCTATTTTCCCCAAACTCCACCAGTGTTCACAGTTGGGCATATTGAGTATCTGTGCCAAGTTTGGTCCAGATCCATCAGAGTCCACAGTGCTCTCAGGATGTAGGTGAACTACAACTCCCAAACTCAATGTCAGTGCCCAGCCAAACCCTTCCAGTATTTTCCGTTGGTCATGGGAGTTATGTGTGGGAAGTTTAGCCCAATTCCATCGTTGCTGGGGTTCAGAATGCCCTCTGATTGTAGGTGAACTATAAATCCCAGCAACTACAACTTCCAAATGTCAAGGTCTATTTCCCCCAAACTCCACCAGTGTTCACAGTTGGGCATATTGAGTATCTGTGCCAAGTTTGGTCCAGATCCATCAGAGTCCACAGTGCTCTCAGGATGTAGGTGAACTACAACTCCCAAACTCAATGTCAATGCCCAGCCAAACCCTTCCAGTATTTTCCGTTGGTCATGGGAGTTATGTGTGGGAAGTTTGGCCCAATTCCATCCTGCTGGGGTTCAGAATGCCCTCTGATTGTAGGTGAACTATAAATCCCAGCAACTACAACTTCCAAATGTCAAGGTCTATTTCCCCCAAACTCCACCAGTGTTCACAGTTGGGCATATTGAGTATCTGTGCCAAGTTTGGTCCAGATCCATCAGAGTCCACAGTGCTCTCAGGATGTAGGTGAACTACAACTCCCAAACTCAATGTCAATGCCCAGCCAAACCCAGCATTTTTCAATACGTACCCAGTATCCTGGAAATCTCTCGGCATTAATTCGGGAACGAAGATTCTTAGGAAGGACTCATCCCACGCTGTTTACAAGCGCGTTGATGACTAAAAAGGCCAATCTGAGATAGGCAAGTCCGGTTGCAGAAAGCACAGCAGAAACTCTCCTTGGGTGATGTTGTTGTTTCCAAGTTGCGGTTCTTTCTGCGTTGTCGTTTCTCTTCGAGACCCGTTCGGCGTGTCTTCTCGAATTGTGGATAGTGCGTCTCCATGCCTCCCGATGTGAGGCCAGGGTGGACCATTGTTGGGGTTCAATCTGGCCGAGCCTTAGATGTTGTTTCAGGGAGTCCTTGTATCTCTTTTTGGGGGAGCCTCTCTTGCGCTGACCCGTGGCGAGTTCACCATAGAGTAGTATCTTTGGGAGGCGGTGGTCCTTCATCCTAGAGACGTGCCCTGCCCAGTGCAGCTGTGTTCTCAATAGCGTGGCCTCAACGCTGGTGACCCCTGCTTGCTCAAGGACAGCAACATTCATCACATAGTCGGTCCAGTGTATATTTAGGATTGTGCGAAGACAGCGTTCGAGGAGTCGTAGGTGTTGGCCATAGGTGACCTATGTTTCAGACCCATATAGGAGAATAGACAGTATGATAGCTCTGTACACACTGATTTTGGTGCTTTGCCTCAGGTGCTTGTTGCTCCAGACTCTTGTGAAGCCTTCCGAATGCACTCTATGCCTTTGCTCATCTGTGATCTCTCTCTGGATCAATCTTGGCGTCTGAAGAGATGATGTTTCCCAGGGAGGTGAACTGCTGGACGGACTTAAGTACAGATGTGCCTATGCTGATGTGGGGATGATGGTGTTCTTCCTGTGGTGCGGGCTGGTAGAGGACTTCCGTTTCGTTAACGCTGACTTCCAGCCCAAACAGCTCTGCAGCTGTTGCAAAGTAGGATGTCAGGTGCTGCAGGGCTGCTTCTGAATGGGCGACAAGGGCAGCATCGTCTGCAAGAAGCAGCTCACGGACTGGATAGTTTAGTGCGAGCCCTCAGGCGGCTTAAGTTGAACAAGCAGCCATCAGTACGATAGCATGTGTGTGTGTGTGTGTGTATATATATACTAGCTGAACCCGGCACGCGTTGCTGTGCCCTATTTAGGAGATGTGTGGAAGTGTGGGTATGTAAGGGTTGGAAATGATTTGACAATGTGTTTTGTGTGTGTATATATATGTATGTGTGTTTGTATGTGTGTGTGTATGTATTTGTGTGTGTTTGTGTGTGTGTTTGTGTTTTTTTGTGTATGTATGTGTGTGTATATATATATATGTGTTTGTGTATGTATGTGTATGTGTGTGTATGTAGTTGTGTGTGTATGTGTATGGATGTGTGTATGTGTATGTATGTGTGTGAGTATGTATGTGTCTGTGTGTCTGTATGTATGTGTATGTATGTGTGTGTTTCTGTATGTGTGTATGTACACTTCCCCCCCTCTCTCTGTCTGTTTCCCCCCTTTGTCTCTCTCCCCTCCCCCTCTCTCTCTGTTTCACTTTCCTACCTCTCTCTCTCTCCCCCTCCTCTCTCTCGCTGCTTGATTCCCCCCTTCTCTTCCCCCCGCGTTCGCTCGGTGTCACCCCCCTCTCTCCCTCCCCCGTCTCTCTCTGTGTCACCCCCCCCCTCTATCTCTTTCCCCCCCTCTCTCTAAGGCCTCCCTCTGTCTCTCTCATTACCTCCCGCCGTGTTCCCCGCGGTTGCGGCAGGCGCGCCTGAAGCAAGGTAAGCCCGGGAGCTTACCTTCTTTCATGCGCAGCAGGGCGGGAGGCAGGCCCGGAGATCGCCGATCCGCCCTCCGCGCCTGAAAGTAGGTAAGCTCCCGAGCTTACCTTCTTTCAGGCGTGGCCGCTGGAACCGCGGGGGAAACGGCGGAGGGCGGAGCGCCGATCTCCGGGCCTGCCTCCTGCTCTGGCGCGCATGGGCAGCGTCGTACGCGGGCCGCCCCTTTTTGTGTGTGCTGGGTGGCGTCAGGCCGCTGTATTGAAGTGCGGCGGTTTGGACTACACTTCCCAAAACCCGGCATGGTCACTTCCGGTTCTTGCGGAGGTTTCTGGGAAGTGTAGTTTGGCGGCCTAGAGCTGCTCTGGGACCGGGACGTGTGGTCAATGGCGAGGATGGCGAGGAGGTGGTTATTGGGTCGCCGGTGTGGCTGCGAAGGTCCCGGTGAGTGGGGAGAGAGGGTGACGGGGATGGGTTGGGGGGGTTTTTGGGGGGTTCGCTGTGCGCCTACGCGATTGTTCTCCCTCTCTCCAGCGCTCGCAGGCAGCGCAGAACGGGAGTCAATGGGTGGGTTTTGGGGGCTGTTTTTGGGGGGGTTGCAAGTTAGGGAGGTGTGTTTTTTGTGTTATGTCTGTACCTCGTGGTCTGGGGGAATGTGTGTCGTGGGATTTGTGTTTGGGGGGGGTATAGTTTGGCCGTGCATATACGACATCCCACGACCACTCGATTTTTATATATATAGATATGCCGCCTTCTTCTTCGAGGAGCATTTTAATGGAGGGCGGTTAACAGGTGAGAAACTGATGATGATGATAGTTGGGGGAAGTTTGTCCCAAACCTATTGATCTATAGCAG
Organism: Anolis apletophallus; assembly: GCA_030556195.1. NCBI lineage: Eukaryota > Metazoa > Chordata > Lepidosauria > Squamata > Anolidae > Anolis > Anolis apletophallus. The sequence continues at coordinate 24,823 of JARBWK010000595.1, forward strand.
AGCTCCTGACACTAAGGCCTGCAGGCCAGATGTGGCCCTCCAAGGTCCTTTCCTTGGCCTCGGCCCAAAAATTTAGTCGCCCTAAGTCTGAGACATCTTGAAGGCAGACAACAACAACAACTATGTGTTGTCAAAGGCTTTCATGGCCAGAATGTGATTGATTGATTGATTGATTGATTGATTGATTGATTGATTGATTGATGTAGACCAGGGGTCGGGAAACTTTTTGACTCGAGAGAGCCATGAAAGCAAAATATTTGGAAATGAACTAGGAAAAACCGCGAGCTCCAACTCAAAGCGGCTCCCTACGAACGAGCCCTCTTGCCTTCCGCCCCTTCCCCAGCGGTTTTCGGAGGCGACTGCTCGTTGCGGGCCCCAGGTCTTACCTGGCTTGGCTGCCCACCGAAGAAGAAGGCCAAAAAATCTAAGGCTAATGGCCTCCGAGATGGCGCCCAGCCTTTCCGGCCACAGGAGAGCCTCCTGGACGTGGCGGGAAAGGCTCCCTCCCTGCCTCCTACAGCCGTTGAGCTCCCCCTACCGGCCACTGAGATGCAGGCCATGGATATGGCTGCAACTGCGCAATCGGCGCATGCGTCAGGGTTTACAACGCCGGCAGACACGCCAGCATAGGGAGAGCAAGCAACTCCGGCGATGCCGGCGCTCTCCATGCCAACACCCTTCGAGATGGGCAGCGTGGAGCCCGGTGTTGATGCCACTCCGCTGCCGGGTCCTTTGCCTCTGTGACCCAAATGCAATCATCAAAAGAGCCACACCTGGCTCGCGAGCCATAGGTTCACGACCCCTGTTTTAGAGCATTTGTATCCCGTCCTTCTCAACTCAGGGCGGCTTAGAATTGGCAGTCATTAGATGCCAACCGCCCCCCCCCCCCATTAAAACACAACAATTAACGTAACCAGGTCAACAGCAATAAAAAATACATTAAAAAAGCAATAAAAATGCATTCAAAATTTTGGCCCTTAAAATATCAACACAACCAAGTCTGAGTCTGCAAATCTAAATCCTAGCCTAGAGTTCCAGTCCAAGGTCTCTTTAGGTACACTGTCCCTAGACCATACAAGGCCTTGAAGGTCAAAACCAGCACCTTGAAGACAATCCGGTACTCTATTGGCAGCCAGTGCAATTGCTGTAGGTTTGGTGTGATGTGCTCTCTTGTCCATGTTCCCACCAGCAATTGAGCAGCAGCATTTTGCACCAGCTTGAGTTTCCGGGTTGTCGACAAGGGAAGGCCAATGTAGAGGGCGTTACAGTAGTCTAGCCTCAAGATGACCATCGGCTGGATCACCGTAGCTAGATCACTCCTGGATAGGTAAGGAACCATTCGCCTAGCCTGTCGAAGATGGAAAAATGCAGACCTGCTAACCATGGAGGCCTGAGTCTCCATTGATAGCAGTGGGTCCAATTGGACCCCTAAGCTTTTTACCAAAGACGACGGGTTTAACCGCTCGCCGTCCAGGGTAGGCCACCGGCACTCACCAACACCAGGACGACCCAGCCATAGGATCTCCGTCTTCGATGGATTCACCTTCAACCGGCTGGTGTGCAGCCATCCAATCAAGGCTTCAAGGCATTGATGGAAACAATCGGGTACGGTATCCGGCCTGCCGTCCATACTCAGCACCAGCTGGGTGTCGTCAGCGTACTGATGGCACTCCAGACCAAAATCACGAACCAGTCAGGCAAGTGGATGCAAATCTATTATATAAATGGGTTCACGTCATGTGATGTATCCCTCAAACAAAGAAACCTTACAACGCAGAAACACAATACTTGCCAATAGAAATAGGCCTCAAGCAAGGTACGTTTGTAGCAAAGAAACTTCCCCCCCCAAACCTAAAAGGCCCCCAAAACAACGAGTAAAAATAAAACTACATTTACCAGCATCCTCCGGGGCAGCCAAAGACTCACCCAGCCTCTACATTCTGAACAACATGATTGGCTGCCAATAAGGGCGGATTTGCATAACTGCTGCACTGGCCAGCCAACATGAAAAATCCGATCCATAATAAACTGCCAAAACAGAATAAGGAAAAGGCCTGAGCCAATCCCCAACACAAACACCCAAATCACTTCCAACCGAAAATTTACACCCCAAAAAATCACAGACCACGCCCAAAATTGACAGTAAGGCTTCATTAACTTGATTTCCCTAACTAGCCCTCACTTACTGGGAAGCTGTTTACGCTCTGAATTGACAGTAAGACTTCATTAACTTGATTTCCCTAACTAGCCCTCACTTACTGGGAAGCTGTTTACGCTCTGAATTGACAGTAAGACTTCATTAACTTGATTCTCCCGACTAGGCCTCAGCTCATTGGACATTGTGTATGGCCTGAATTGACAGTAAGGCTTCATTAACTTGCTGTTCCTAACTAGGCCTCAGCTCATGGGACATTGTGTATGGCCTGAATTTACAGTAAGGCTTCATTAACTTGATTTCCCTAACTAGCCCTCACTTACTGGGAAGCTGTTTACGCTCTGAATTGACAGTAAGACTTCATTAACTTGATTTCCCTAACTAGCCCTCACTTACTGGGAAGCTGTTTACGCTCTAAATTGACAGTAAGACTTCATTAACTTGATTTCCCTAACTAGCCCTCACTTACTGGGAAGCTGTTTACGCTCTGAATTGACAGTAAGGCTTCATTAACTTGATTCTCCCGACTAGGCCTCAGCTCATTGGACATTGTGTATGGCCTGAATTGACAGTAAGGCTTCATTAACTTGATTTCCCTAACTAGCCCTCACTTACTGGGAAGCTGTTTACGCTCTGAATTGACAGTAAGGCTTCATTAACTTGGTTTCCCTAACTAGCCCTCACTTACTGGGAAGCTGTTTACGCTCTGAATTGACAGTAAGACTTCATTAACTTGATTTCCCTAACTAGCCCTCACTTACTGAGAAGCTGTTTACGCTCTGAATTGACAGTAAGACTTCATTAACTTGATTTCCCTAACTAGCCCTCACTTACTGAGAAGCTGTTTACGCTCTGAATTGACAGTAAGACTTCATTAACTTGATTTCCCTAACTAGCCCTCACTTACTGGGAAGCTGTTTACGCTCTGAATTGACAGTAAGGCTTCATTAACTTGATTTCCCCTAACTAGCCCTCACTTACTGAGAAGCTGTTTTACGCTCTGAAT
>JARBWK010000596.1:0-27953 GCA_030556195.1 Anolis apletophallus
CATTACGAAGAACTTCCTGACTGTGAGAGCCGTTCAACAGTGGAACTCTGCCCCGGAGTGTGGTGGAGGCTCCTTCTTTGGAAGCTTTTTTAAACAGAGGCTGGATGGCCGTCTGTCGGGGGTGCTTTGAATGCAATTTTCCTGCTTCTTGGCAGAATGGGGTTGGACTGGACGGCCCACAAGGTCTCTCCCAACTCTATGATTCTATGGCCACAAGTTGTCCATCTGAGTGGCGTCCAGTGATGGTTTCTTCAACAGCGGTTTTATCACAGCTTCTTTTGAGCTGGCTGGAATGTGGCCTTGAAGGGAGGCCTTGACCACCACTTGGACCCACTCTGCCCAACCTCCTCTGGCCTGCTCTATCAGCCAGGACGGGCAGGGGTCCCGGAGGCACGTGGTCACCCTCGCTTCTCCAAGGGTCTTGTCCACGTCCTCGTGTTGCACGTATTGAAATGAATCCATTAAAACCTGACAAGCAGACGCTCCGGCTCCATGTTTAGCGACTGCAGTAATCGTGGTGTGCAAGTCGGAACAGATCAGAGCCATGTGATCTGCAAAGAACCGAGCAAATGCTTCACGGCAAGTTGCCGAACGGTCTTGTGAAACAGGATTTAACAACCTTCGAAACAGCTCAGCCGGACGGTTCCTCACGGACGCAATGTCAGTCGCAATGGAAGATTTTTGTGGCCTCCACTGCCGCAGAATACGACCTTAAATACGCACATATCCATGTTCGGTCTGATTCCTTGTGAGATGTGCGCCACGCGCCCTCTTGTCTCCTCTTTGCATGCTTCATCGCTGCCAGCTCCTCAGTCAACCAAAGAGCTGGGTTCGCCCTGAGATGAGAGACGGGACGCCCCGGAGCGATCGTGCCTATTGCCCTGTCCGTCCCTCCATTCCAGCGAGAGAGCGGAGCATCGACAGGAGCACCAGCCAGGGTGGCAGGAAATTCCCCAAGAGCCCCCAGGAAGCCCTCTGTGTGAGGCTTGGTAAATGTGTATAAGCAGAGTAAGTGGGAGCTCTACCTCAGTATCTAAACCAGGGGTGGGCAAACTGCGGCCCGGGGGCCGGATGCGGCCCTTTGGCTGATTCTATCCGGCCCGCCTAAGGGCCCCTGGCTTACCTCCCCTGCCTGGCCTCTGCATAAAAATCTCCAGAGAAGGGGACTATAAGGAAGCATTATTTTATTTTAGTGGTTTTTATTATTATTGTATAATAATTTTATAACAATAATAAAATAATATAATAAATATAATATAATGTTATATGATATATTATAATTTCAATATATTATGTTTATATATATACTATAATATAATGATATTAATACTAATAATATATGAATATTTCTTGATATATTAATATGTTAATATTAATGATGTGTAATATATAGTAAATATAGTAAGTGAATAAATAAATAAATTATGTAGATTAGCATGTAGTTCCGCCTTTAGGTGCGGCCCTCCATAATATTTTTTGGCTATCGTGTGGCCCCTTGGAAAAAATAGTTGCCCACCCCTGATCTAAACCAATCTATACCCTGCTGTATCATAAAAGACCACTCAGGCTTGTGAAACAAATAACAGTAAAGAGACCCAAGTATACAGGGTAACAATGTATGCATCGTCTCCTTGAATCCAGGCAGGGAAGAGAGGCATGAAAGAGCCCTTTTGAATCAGTCCTTAAAATATGCCTCCAGCCTCCAAAGGATCTGGCTTCAAGGCCGTGGGCAGCCAGCCATGTTTCCTCACAAAGGGCAGAATGGCAGTTGGAACGGTTGGCCTCAGCAGCCAGCCAGAGGCAGCAGCCAATCAGAGCCCTGGCCCTGGCACACTCAGGCTAGAGAAAACAGGTATCTCCTAAGGGTAAGTACAAAAAAAACACAAGGTATAGCAGCAAGGAAGGGAAAACACTATAGCTGGGTGCAATGATGTAAAAGAACACAAGATGGTGCTGTGGTCCAGCAACGCTATATCAGTGTGATTAGTAAAAACCCTGTATGCAGCGTGGGGAAAGTATCTAAACCAGACTTCTATGTCTTCTAAAGGCCAACAGTAAATAACCCATATACATGCAGCCAGACAGGTAGGGTACAACGTGGGGAACCCACAAAGATATAAACACACAGTCTACTACAATTCCCGGTAGAGATGGCAATAGCGGAAATGGCGTATCAATCTGGCTGCTGGCAGTGTGATGATGACGCAACCGCGGCCTACAGTTCCCAGGGGCCTTAGCGGTGCGGGGGAGGAGTCTCGCGATGCGAAGTATTCTGTGCTGGGCTCCTGGGTGAATCCCTGGAGGTCTCGCGATATCGCGGCAAGCCAGCGTCTGCTCAGGAGGCGAGACCGGAGTATCGTAGTCTCGCGGGAGTTCGAAGCGGGTTCCCAATGTAAACAAATGCCCCAAATAAAGGATTCGCCTTGCAAATGCCAATGATAAATAATAGCTGGCGGTATCAAATTACAAAATAAACTGTGCCGAGGCTGCAGGTGGGTGGAACAAGGCCGGACGCTGCTCCTGTTGTTCAGAGCCGATCAGCTGCAGGGGCCATGAGTTGCTGGGCTGGGATCCAATAATCATGGTGTCCCAATGGCATCTATTAATTATCCCAGTGGTTGATCATATAGGGATGCACCCTCTATATCCAGTAGGCAGCAGTGTCTCCCAGATTCAATGTAATCAAACAAAACACAATTGTTCTCCGTGAAAATAATATTATATTGATCATTTAAGTAACGTCATTTGCATATTCCTTCAGATGTAGATAAACAGCATGATGTGAGCCAACGGGTATAGCCTGACATTAGTCTCTTTAGGCAATATGAGGCACCAGCCCGTTTCGCCAAAGGCCACAAATACGTGGCAGATGCTTCTTCAGGGCTCTCATGACACATATAACCACATCAACAATAAAACAAAACGGGATGATAATAAGCATAATGCAAGAACCAAGTACATAGGAGTGCATTGATACATTTAGAATTATAACAATAGGCTATTGCCATTAATACATATCAAGGGTACATACCAGCATAGAGTGCGAAGGATACATCATGTAGCAATACAGCTTGATAACCCATTCACAGTGGAAGGTAAGTGAGTAAAAAACAGGTGGGTATTATACAATCACAACATGTCAGATTGATTAAGTAATTAAGGCTGAGATACTCAATTGCTCGTTGAGGCCCTTAGGGGACTCAGAGCCTACCAATTGGATCCAGGAAGTCTCTGCCCTTAAAAGGGCTTTCCTGTGGTCTGCATGAGGAGCATGATTGACTTTTTGTAAGGCCATTACTCTCAAGGAGTTCTCTGAGTGTCCCATGCTTTTGTAGTGGGAAAATAAAGGGCAGAATGGCAGTTGGAACGGTTGGCCTCAGCAGCCACCCAGAGGCAACAGCCAATCAGAGCCCTGGCCCTGGCACACTCAGCCAATCGGCTGCTGACAGCCCACCATTTCGAATTCTGCCATTCTGGGCCCATCAACCTCCTGGGGCAGACCATGTCAGGAGGTCCTCCAGCCCTGTGGAGGTGAGAGGGTGCCCTCGGCCTGAGCCTGACCAGATGAAAGTCGGTCCAGGACAAGAGGAGTCAAGGCCCTTCCTCCACACCGGCACCTTCCTCCCAGGGTTCGTACCAGGAGATACGTTCGGACAGGTCATCTGGGCCAAGTGTGTTTGGTTCCCAGAGAGGCAGGAAGGAAGTGAGCCGAAGAGGGGCTGCTGAGGTCCCAAAACACCTGGAGGGAAGGAGGGAGGGCCGGAGTGGGCCCAGGCCTGGACTCGCCGTGGATTGGGGGCTGTCACGAAACGCCTAGTGGTCATCATGTGGGTCTGAGGCCTGTGGATGGAGGTTGGGATAGAGATAGGCCTTGGCTGACTGGAGGGACTAGGCCTGAGGCCCAGGCGTTGCCATAGCGACACAGCTCCCCAGGCGGCAGCAGGAAAGGGGCGGGGCTAACGTCCAGTCTGGGAAGGTTCCTGCCAAGGGTCAGTTCAGAGGAGAGACTCCTCCTGGCGAGGTGGGAGCAGCACTCCGGGGTCTCCCTGGTCACTCTGGTCATCTTGGGCCTTGCCTTCTTCAGGAATAATAGTGTTTAACTCTGAGGACACACTACTGACACGGCCAATGTTGAATACTGCTGGGGTTAAGGAGGGTGGCTGTTTTTGAATTCCGGGAGTTGTAGTTCACCAACACCAAAAAGGAAGAGAAGGACAGGCAGAGAGATTTTCAGCCTTATCTACCAAAACGGTTCTTATGTGTTTTCTGATGGTCTTTGGCGACACTCCTACCCCCCAGGGTCCCGACCCCAGGTTGAGAAACACTGATCTTGGACCGTAAGATTTTCTGGGAGGCCCTGCTCTCAGTCCCGCCTTCTTCACAGATTCGGTTGGCGGGAGCGAGGGACAGGGCCTTCTCAGCGGTGGCCCCTCGGCTATGGAACGCCCTCCCTAGGGATATCAGATCGGCCCCCACCCTCCTAACATCCCGCAAAAAAGTTAAAACCAAGCTTTTTCCAAATGCCAAATGCAGTAGCAGACAAACTCTGATCTTGAACGACTGGACAGTGCAATTGGGAAATGATTTTAGTAATGAGACGCTGAGGATTTATACTTTTTTGGTTTTATTTTATTATATCTAATGTTACTTATGCTAAATGGTATTGTTTTTATGTTGCTGCAGACATCACATTGTGCCTTTTGTAAACCGCCCTGAGTCGCCTTACGGCTGAGAAAGGTGGTATATAAATATGGTTAATAAATCTATATTAATAAAAATGTAATGTTTGTTTGTGGGATTAATGTAACTCAAAAACCACTGGACGAATTGACACCAAATTTGGACACAAGACACCTCTCAGGCCCACAAGTGACCGTCACTCATAAAAACACTGAACAACACAGCAGAAGGGACTTAAAAAGCCAAGAAACAAAAAAACAACATTACAATGCATGCACAAAATGACATATATACACAAACACATACACATATATATAGACACATATATCCATCCTTCGGAGGCTTCTTTTGTTGTTACCCTGGTTTTGCGTATTCAGTTCTTGTTCCTTCAAAACGGGTGTTGGGACTGAATGGGAGCTCAATGGGAGGCCAGGTGAGGCCGGGAGGGAGAAGCAGAGGCTCCAGGGAAAGCCAGGAATGGGATGCGGTGGCAAAAAAAAGCCAATGGGATTTTGGCCTACATCAAGAGGAGCCGAGTGCCTCGGTCGAGGGAAGTCATGCTCCCCACGCTCTCTTCCGCCTTGGTTAGACCACTTTACCTGGGATATTGGGCCCAGTTCTGAGCACCACAATTGAAGGGAGATGTTGACTCTCAGCTGGGATGAGTCCAGAGAAAGAGGGCGACTCAAATGATCAAGGGTCTGGAGAACAAGCCCCATGAGGAGTGGCTGAAAGAGCTGGGCATGTTTGGCCTGAAGAAGAAAGGGAGGCTCATGCACCGCCTCATGTTCAGGCGGGATCTCCTTTCTTGTCGTTTGAAGCCACGGTTCTGCGTCCTAGTCTCCCGGGCAGCAGAAAACAAGCGTGCTCCCTCCTCCCTATGACTTCCTCTCACACATTTATACATGGCTATCGTATTTCCTCTCAGCATTTTCTTCTGCAGGCTAAACATGCCTAGCTCTTTAAGCCGCTCCTCATAGGGCTTGTGCTCCAGACCCTTGATCATTTCAGGCCCCCTCCTCTGAAGAAATTCCAGTTTGTCATCATCTCCCTTCAATGGCGGTGCCCAGAACTGGACGCAGTATTATTCCAGGTGTGGTCGGATCAAGGCAGAGTAGTTGTTCAATGTTGCGTGTTCAGGCAAATTGAACACGGCTTTGAGGGCGATGAGGCAAGGCACCTCTTTTGTGAATGTGAAGCAAAGACTTTTTGTGTTATAGCAGCCGCTGTCTGATCAAGGATACGACTTAAATACATAAATAATGGCGGCAGACACAACTTCAGATTGAAAACTTCATTGTATTTTAATTCCCATTAGAAATAAATGAGGGAAATGGGCAGCCAGCCATGTTTCCTCACAAAGGGCAGAACGGCAGTTGGAACTCTTGGCCTCAGCAGCCAGCCAGAGGCAGCAGCCAATCAGAACCCTGGCCCTGGCACACTCAGCCAATCGGCTGCTGACACCTCTCTCTCTCTCTCCATTTCAAATCCTCCCACTCTGGGCCCATCAGCCTCCTGGGGCAGACCATTCACCCTTCCCCTGGGACAGAAGAGAAAGAGTTTGCCCCTCTGGCCTCCTCCTCCTCTTCTCTTTGTAGCCTGTCTCTTCTCCTCCTTCCTCTCCGCCTGTGGAGGTGAGAGGCGCCCTCAGCCTCTTCCGCTTTCCTTGCCCGGCTGAGTCTTTATCTGGCCCCTTCCTCCTGCTCCTCTCCTCCTTCGGTGAGTCTTCATCCCAGGCCTTCTTTCTTTCTCTCTACAAAGGGCTGAAGAGGGAGGGGGGCAGAGTGGGCCCAGGCCTGGACTCAGTGGATTGGGGGCTGCCACGAAAGGCCTAGTGGTCATCACGTGGGTCTGAGGCCTGTGGATGGAGGTTGGGGAGAGAGAAGCCTTGGCTGACTGGAGGGACTACATGTAGGATCATTTCGGCTTGTAAGGAGTATATAGGTATGATTTGGTGGCTAAAGGTGTGATTTGGAGTTTTCTTTCTTGTTCAATTTCTACATTTGCATACTGTTGGGTGGGAATGAAAGATCAGCCGTACGGTATGTTCCCGGGTGAAACCCGAAGTGAAGATGAGCTCTGAAACTGAGCTGGAAGACAAACAGACAACCAAGAATAACTTGAGTCCATTGAAATACCAAGCCCAGGACTCCTTCCAACACAAGCTCCTTAAATCACTGCTTGAGAATAAATGGCCTAAACTCTAAAACGCTTCTGTCTTCATGGGGTCATTTCCTCATTGGTTTCTTTTTAGGACCCTTGTTGTTACCTCTGAGACATATTTCTGTGATCACTTTCCGCACCTTGTTTTCTCTTTCCTAGAGGCTGGAATGTTGTCGTTGCCGAATCCAGAGTCGCTCCTTCCGCTTTGTGAGGGAGTGGAAGTGAACCAGGTAAGCAGAAGGATTCCTGGGAGAGGAGGGCTGGAGCTGCCTGGGGGCCATTGGTCCCAGCCTTAATCATAGACTCCTAGAGTTGGAGGAGACCTCGTGGGTCATCCAGTCCAACCCGCTGCCAAAAAACATGAACATTGCATTCAAAGCACCCTCGACAGATGGCCACCCAGCCTCTGTTGAAAAGCTGCCAAAGGAGGAGCCTCCACCAGACTCCAGGGCAGTTCTCACAGTCAGGAAGGTCTTGCTCAGGTTCAGGTGGAATCTCCTTTCCTGTAGTTTGAAGCCATTGTGAAACAGAAAAGACTGAACCAACAGAAACATGGATGATTTCAAAAGATTATTTTAATTATTTTCCTTGATTTCCCTGATTTCCCTTTTCCCACCAGGGCCCAATCGCCTTTGAGGACGTGGATGTCCATTTCTCTTTGGAGGAGTGGGCTCTCCTGGATCCGGGTCAGAAAGCCTTGCACGAGCAGGTCATGGAGGAGATTCGTGGGATGGTGGACTCTCTTGGTAAGGCTCCCTCACTGGCGGGGATTTCTCTTTCCAAATGCAGGATCCCAGCCAGCAGGTTTCTGGTGGAAGTTAGTTCCAAAATAATCCCAATCACCGAGGGTCCTCAAGGCAGGACCAGGGGCGGTCTAAGGTAATTTTGAATGGTAAGCGAACATTATTTTGGTCCCCCCCCCCAAAAAAATTATTTTGCCCTCCCCCCATGTAAAACAAATATACAATTATAATATCACAATACTATTTGTAGTATTATATTGTATCAATGTATATACAATATATTATACCATACTCATACTATATTATATCATAATTATACTACATAACAATATAATTATAATATATTGAAATTATAATATAATATAACATTCTATTATATTATTATTATAAAATAATAAATAAAATTATTTATTTAAATAAAATTATCCTCTACTAAATATTTTCATTACTCCTATAAAACTCAAATAACCCAAAATAAAGTAAAATAAAATATATATTACTATTTTGTACAATACCACTATACTGCAATATTGTTTGTAATATTACATGTAATATAAAATATATCATTATTCTATTGTTATATTGAATTTTTATTATATTGTATGACAATATTAAGCAGAACTGTATAATAATCAACAAGAAATGCAATGTAAATGCATCAAAATCAGAATATATTACCTACCACCCGTCTCATAATTCATAGGAGTCTCCCATAAGTCCAAAATTAGGATCCCAATGTAAATGTAAATAGAAAAACAGCCAAAATGTTCAAATAAGGTCGAATACAGGCGACGCGGCCTGGGCAAACTTGGACCCTCCCTCCCTCTAGGTGGTTTGGACTCCAACACCCACAACGCCTCATAGCCTCAGGCCCCTCAGGTCTAGACAGAAATAGAGGCGAAGAAAGGAAGGAGGGAGAGAAGAGGTCACAGAGGAGGAGGAGGAGAGGAGGAGGAGGAGGAAAGCCCTTCATTCATTCCTTCACTTACACTTCCTTCACTAATTCTTTTCTCCTTCCCCGCAAACGCGCGCGCGGCGGAGACACAAGGAGAGGGGAAGCACTCCCTGCCTGCACGATAGGGAGTGCTTTGCTTACAGGCTTCTGCGCAAGGGAGCTACTGGGCATGCGCAGAGGTTTTCGCACATGTGCAGTTGCTCCTGCGCTCAACTTCAGCTCCGGAGCAACTGCGCCTGCGCAAAACCTCCGCGCATGCCCAGAAGCAGCGTCGGAGCGCACAAGGCCGGGACCCAAAAGCAGGCAGCTGCAGCGTTGCCTGAGGAACATCGGCAGGGCCAGGATGGTGCCCCATGCGGCCAGGATGGCGCCCCCTTCCCAGATGGCACCCTATGCGGCCGCTTACTTGGCCTACCTGTAGGACCGCCCCTGGGCAGGACTTATGTTAGACATATACAACATACTAATATATGGGTCCCTTATTCTTTCTGATACAGAGAACAATCTCCCTTCTTTTCTCTCAGCTGATTTTCTATTCCAAGGTGGCATGTTTTAGGAACTATTACGGCTTCTCCTCTTGACCTAAACCTCCTTTGGGAACTTTCTTGGGGCCTCGGGTGGGACTGTGGCTTTTGTGTTTTACTTCCTTCGTGTTTGATGTCTGTGTGATGACTTCCTGGACCTTTGAATACTCCATTCTCCGTATAGAGACCTGAGAAGGGCATCCAGGACAACCGAGAAAACAAAAGCAAATGATGCAAATGGTTTTAAAACTTAAAACATATTTAGCCATATTAAGAGAATTAGAATATTTTAAAAAGAATTAAAACCACTGAGAATGTGGCACAACTGGCTGGGTGTCAGCTGTATAAGATCTCTACTGACCAGAAGGTCATGAGTTCGATGCCTGCCCGGGTCGGGGTGAGCTCTCGACCAAAATTGTGAAGCTCCTTGCCGACCTTTGCAACCCGAAAGACAGTTGCATCTGTCAAGTAGGAAATTTAGGTACCACTTTGTGGGGAGGCTAAATTTAAGTGATTTACGAGGCCATAAATCTCCAGGAAGTACACAAAAGAACCAAGGAATGTGACAGCTCCCCCTGGTGGCCAGAAGCTGGAATGTTAAATTTCCTCTATGTCTGTCTATATATGTTGTATGTCAATGGCATTGAATGTTTGTCTGTATATGTGGGTTGTGATCCGCCCTGAGTCCCCTGTGGGGTGAGAAGGGCGGAATATAAATTATGTAAATAAAAAATAAAATAAATAAAAATAAATGATGTAAATAAATAAAACCAGGTGCATGGAAGGGTTTTGGTAAAACCAATTAGACGCCCAAACCTTTGTGAAGAATAATGTGTTGAATTGGTGCCTGAGCAACTGCAACATTACCACAAATTGGGACTCCAGTGGGAAGACTTCCATAACCGGAGTCAAGTCCAAGCAGACCACACACCCTTTCCACAACTGGTCTCTTTACAAAGGCGAGATTCAACGTATTTCCCTCAGAGCTGCTAAGAGGGCAGACTGTCTGGAATTCCTTGCTCCCAAAGACTATGCCCCTGAGGAGGAAATGAAATAGACACAACACAATACAGTTTATTGCAGTGCCGCTATTACACAGTGCAACGTGGCCAACTTTTATACCCAGTCCTGTCCCGCTTGACCAGCCATCCCTCATATGCGGAGGATTGTGAGATCTCTTTTAGAGGACAAGTGCCACAGGGTGACTCTCTTAGTGGCAAAATTCCTCACAGTGGCAACAAGGCTTTGATAGGGGTATTATATGAAACCATGTCGATGTACAATGATCTTCTCCTGAGATGGGAGAATGGAAAATGAATGTTTGTTTACTGATGGGTCTATGGACTGTAATAAATATTCTTGTTGTTGTGATAATTAAACAGAACAAACTTCCCCTGGATTCAGATATGCAGGTGCGGCTATACATCTTACTATCTGTGTGGTATTCAACTGTGTTTTTCCTCCCAACCAGGCAGGCTAGCCTTTGCATGTCTGAAGCTAAGCTCTCTTTCTACGCTGCCTCTCCCAGCACACAAACAGCCCCTAGCCTCAGGTGATCACAAGATGGTGACCTGCAACATAATGTGTTCTATGTTCTGTGCTTGTGAATGCTCGGGGCTCGAGACTTTTTGTGCACTGGGAGAGGCATATAGCAGTAATCCAACTCTATGCCTAACTCCGATCTTCAAGAAAGGATCCAGGGGTGATCGAGGAAATTATAGGCCAGTTAGTCTAACCTCAGTTCCAGGCAAAGTGATGGAAACCATTATTAAAGAAAAAATTACTAAGCACATAGAAGAACAGGCATTGCTGAAGGAAAATCAACATGGTTTCTGCAAAGGCAAATCATGTCTTACTAACTTGTTAGAATTCTTTGAGGGTGTAAATAAACACATAGATAAAGGGGACCCAGTCGATATTGTTTACCTTGACTTTCAAAAGGCTTTTGACAAAGTCCCTCACCAAAGGCTCCTAAATAAGCTCTTCAGCCACGGAATCAGGGGACAGGTCTTGTCCTGGATTGGAACCTGGCTAAACTGTAAGAAACAAAGGGTGGTAATAAACGGACATTTCTCTGGGTGGAAAGAGGTGAGAAGTGGCGTACCCCAAGGTTCAGTTTTGGGTCCGTTACTTTTTAATTTATTCATTAATGACCTGGATGTAGGAGTAAATTCTGAGGTAGCAAAGTTTGCAGACGACACTAAATTGTTCAGGGTAGTTAAAAATGAAACTGATTGTAAAGAGCTCCAGAAAGATCTCTCGAAACTGAGTGAATGGGCAACAAAGTGGCAAATGCATTTTAACCTAAACAAGTGTAAAGTCATGCACATCGGGGCAAAGAACCCCAACTACACCTACAAATTGATGGGGTCAAAGCTTTCCGAGACAAACCAGGAAAGGGATCTTGGGGTTTTGGTGGACAGCTCAATGAAGATGTCAACCCAGTGCGCAGCAGCAGTAAAAAAGCAAATTCTATGCTTGGCATGATCAGGAAGGGAATCGAAAATAGGTCGTCAAATGTTGTATTGCTCTCTACAAATCTATGGTAAGGCCACATTTGAGTACTGTGTACAATTCTGGTCACCGCACCTTAAGAAGGATATAACGGAACTGGAAAAGGTACAGAAAAGGGCAACAAGAATGATCCAAGGGATGGAGCAGCTCCCTTATGAAACCAGGTTGCAACGCCTTGGTCTTTTCAGCCTTGAAAGACGGCGTCTAAGAGGTGACTTGATTGAAGTGTATAAAATCATGCATGGGATAGAAAAGGTGAATAAAGAAAAAATATTTTCTCTGTCACACAACACTAGGACTAGGGGGCACTCCCTAAAGCTCCAAGGTAGGAAAGTTAGGACTAATAAAGGGAAATATTTCTTCACCCAGAGGGTCATTGGGTTATGGAACTCACTTCCAGAGGAGGTTGTGACAGCGGTCAGCCTGGACAGCTTCAAGGCAGGATTAGACAGATTCATGGATACCAAGGGAAACAGTAGCTACTGAAATGGACATCCAAGTGCCACCTCTGTGTTGATGGAGGCAGGCAGGATTTCCCCGGGTACTGGTTGTGGGGGTCGGGAGCAGGTGAGGGTTTTGCCCTCCTTTCTGCTAGAGATCCCTGTGTACAACTAGTGGGCCACTGTGTGACACAGAATGCTGGACTAGATGGGCTGAGGCCCGATTCAGCATGGCTCTTCTTATGTTCTTATGTTCTCTTTCAAGTGGTGAGTGTCATTTATGGTAGGCTTGCAATTGCAGAAATCTAGCTATTTCACATTGAGTTCATCTTCTTGAAACACGCTGTAGATTTATTCCACCTAAATGTTAGGAAATGGTAAATATATCCACTGCCACTTCCTTTAATTCTCATATGTGAAGAAGTTTCATCTCCCCTGTAAACGCTGGGAAGAATTAGTATTAGAACCAGAGCAAAGGGACCGTCCACAGAATGGTGTTTCCAAGAAGTCTCTGTTAATGCGGCATCTCGATTTATCAGCAGCTCTTTCCTCACTCCTCACAAACTGGGATGGTTGGGAGGCAATATCCACTCTCTCAAGTGTGGTGTTACGTGAATGTCTGGCCGGGTTCTGCAGACGTTCCTTTTTTTGTTCCCTTCTCTGCCTTCGTTATTGTTCTCCCCTTTTTCTTTACAGTCACTATCTTGTCTCTTTCCAGCCTTGTCATGCAAAACCGTAACAATCTCTTTAGCACTCTGACATTAGTTATAGGACCTTCTACGTCGGAGCAGAAAAATCCAACCTTAACTGAGCATGGGAGGAGAGAACTGGAGGTTAAGGAGAGAAATAAAAAAGAGGGAACGGTTGTGAAATGGGTGGTAGCGAGGTAAAGCTTTAGCTAGAGAAAGAAGCCAGCCTTTGAATGTGAAGGGAAAAGTCACCCATTCCCCCAGAAGGAAGGAGACAGACTCAAAAGCCAGGCTGGGCTGAGGAACAGGGAGCCTCTGGAGCATATGTCACTCCCCTCTCCCTTCGAGGGGCCGACCAAGGTCAAGGTGGATGAAGGTGATCCTTGACTTCGAAGGAACTGGGAAAAATGGCCACATCCGACAGGGAACTCTGGCGTGGGCTGGTCCATGAGGTCACGAAGTGTCGGAAACGAATAGTGCAGGAATAGACAACAACAACTGAGAGGCCCCTGGCAGTGAAACAGTGTCCATCTTTACTGAACAAGGGGTGGGAGAGGGCAGCGTTTATATCTTACTAGCTTGGGGACCCGGCGGTGCCCGGGTCATTTGAGAAGTGCAGCAGGATGTAGAGTGGGTCATGGGGGCTCTGTGTGGCAAGTTTGGTCTTGATCCATCATTATTGAGAGTTGCAGTGGTGTCATGAAATTACTGAAGGTAGTGGAAGTCCCATCATCTCTGGTCCACCCTCCCCCAAAGTGTAGTAGGATGTAGATTGGGTCATGGGGGCTCTGTGTGCTAAGTTTGGTCTGTATTGGTGAATGGATGAGGGTTGCATTGTTTTTAGGAAGTGAGTGAAGGTACTTCAAGTCCCATCATTCCTGGTCCGTCTCATACAAAACAGCACCAGGATGTAGAGTGGGTAATGAGGGCTCTGTGTGCCAGGTTTGGTGTTGATCAGTCATTGGATTAGGTTTGTAGCAGGCTTGGAAAGTGAGGGAAGGTACTCCAAGTCCCATCATCCATGTTCTGGCCCCCTCCAAAGTGGGTAATGAGGGCTCTGTGTGGCAGGTTTCGTGTTGATCAGTCATAGGATTAGGTTTGTAGCAGTCTTGGAAAGTGAGTCCCATAATCCATGTTCTGGCCCCCTCCAAACTTCAGTAGTATGTAGAGAGGGTCACTGGGGCTCTGTGTGCCAAGTGTGGTCTTTATCAGTGTTTGTTGGGGGCCACAGTGGTCTGTGGGAACAGAGGGATGTGAAAGTACTACAAATCCCATCATCCATTGTCAGTCCTCCCCCCAAACCTCACCTGGACATGAAGGCAGTAATGGGGGTTATGTATGCCAAGTTTGGTCTCGATCAGTGATTGCATGAGGGTAGCAGCACACTTGGGAAGTGAGTAGAGGTACTTCAAGTCCCATCATCCATGGTCCACCCTCCTCCAAACTGCACCAGGACGTAGAGTGGGTCAAGGGGGCTGTGTGTGGTAAGTGTGGTCTGTATTGGTCCTTTTTGGTGGCCTCAGTGGTCTGTGGGAACCAAAGTGTTTGAAAGTACTACAAATCCCATAATCCATGGGTCATGTCCCCCGAACCGCACCAAGACGTAAAGGGGGTTAGGGGGGTTATGTGTACCAATTTTGGTGCAGGTCCATCACCCGCGCTGGTCGCTGTGGCCTGTGAAAGTGGCTGCCACATATCCGCCCTTCCGCCCTCCGCATACACACATACATACAAACATTCCGCTTTATAAAGGTATAAAGATACAAATTTTCTTCCATTTCTATGTTGTTTCATGGATCATTTCAATCTCCTCCTTATACCAATTCCCTAGAGTCCTTGTCACTCACACTGTTTCTGTCCTTCTTCACAGCAGATAACTGGAACACCCAACACAGGAAGCAGTTGGGACACAATGGGGGCCTCCCTAGACGCCAGCAAACCCACAGAGAAGGCGGAGGCTCTGCCAGAGAAAGGCCCTACAAATGCAATGTATGCGGGCAGTGTTTTACCCAAAATATGGGACTCAAACTTCACAAGACACTCCGTGTTGGGAAAAGCCATTGTAAAAGGAAAATATCAGCAAAATATCAGAAGCCATACAAAGGACTCCACACAGGAGAGAAGCCATACCAATGCCAGGAGTGTGGGAAAGGTTTTGCTCACAGTTCAGCCTTGGTGAGCCACAAAAGACTCCACACAGGAGAGAAGCCACACCAATGCCAGGAGTGTGGGAAATGTTTTGCTGACAGTTCCGCCTTGGTGAGCCACAAAAGACTCCACACAGGAGAGAAGCCATACCAATGCCAGGAGTGTGGGAAATGTTTTGCTCGCAGTTCAGCCTTGGTGAGCCACAAAAGACTCCACACAGGAGAGAAGCCATACCAATGCCAGGAGTCTGGGAAATGTTTTGCTGACAGTTCCGCCTTGGTGAGCCACAAAAGACTCCACACAGGAGAGAAGCCATACCAATGCCAGGAGTGTGGGAAATGTTTTGCTCGCAGTTCAGCCTTGGTGAGCCACAAAAGACTCCACACAGGAGAGAAGCCATACCAATGCCAGGAGTGTGGGAAATGTTTTGCTGACAGTTCCGCCTTGGTGAGCCACAAAAGACTCCACACAGGAGAGAAGCCATACCAATGCCAGGAGTGTGGGAAAGGTTTTGCTCGCAGTTCAGCCTTGGTGAGCCACAAAAGACTCCACACAGGAGAGAAGCCATACCAATGCCAGGAGTGTGGGAAATGTTTTACTCAGAATTCACACTTGGTGAGCCACAAAAGACTCCACACAGGAGAGAAGCCATACCAATGCCAGGAGTGTGGGAAACGTTTTGCTGACAGTTCAGCCTTGGCGAAGCACAAAAGACTCCACACAGGAGAGAAGCCATACCAATGCCAGGAGTGTGGGAAACGTTTTGCTCAGAGTTCAGACTTGGTGAGCCACAAAAGACTCCACACAGGAGAGAAGCCATACCAATGCCAGGAGTGTGGGAAACGTTTTGCTGACAGTTCAGCCTTGGCGAAGCACAAAAGACTCCACACAGGAGAGAAGCCATACCAATGCCAGGAGTGTGGGAAACGTTTTGCTGACAGTTCAGCCTTGGCGAAGCACAAAAGACTCCACACAGGAGAGAAGCCATACCAATGCCAGGAGTGTGGGAAATGTTTTGCTTGCAGTTCAAACTTGGTGAGGCACAAAAGACTCCACACAGGAGAGAAGCCATACTAATGCCAGGAGTGTGGGAAATGTTTTTATCAGGGTTCCTACTTGTTTAACCATCAGAGGGAACGTACAGGAGAGAAATCAGCCAAAGAGCTGGGACAAAACTAATAAAATGTGTTGCAACAGGGAAATGGCAAGTTCTGAACATTCTGATGCAGTTTCCCAATGAACACGTGTGGTTCCCTTGGCTTTAAGCTGGGTTTGGCAACTTTCTTCGTGGGTTTGAACTCTTGTTCAGTTTTCGGTTTGTTTTGTTCATGTTTGTTTTGGGTTGTGTTATATAAAAGTTACTACAAGGAGGAACTATTGGTTTGAACAGACCCTGGAGTTTGGGCTGTTTGTATTGAAGGAACTGTTTAGTGAAATACTAGCAGTTTCTCAGGTTTTGACTGGAACCTGTAACTCAAGCACTGAACTAGTTCTGAAACCAGATCGTTTTGTACAAGTATTACCGAAACCATTAAGCTTTTGTGCCTGTTCAGAATAAATAAACATCTTTCTTTGTTCATACCAAACAAAAGTCTATGAATGCCTCTCATACAAACTACGCATTTCAGGAGGGTGCTTGTGGAAGAGTTTTATATTTGGTGGCAGTGTGTGTTAAATGTTTAGAAGAAAATAAAGGGCACCAAATCCTCTACACTCGAGGGACACAAAGTGGGATATTCCTAACAGCTCTTAGGTACTGCTGTTGCTGTAAATATCTGATTTCAGACAGAACCCTTTGAGAAGTTCTGCCTCAGATTTGGTAGAGTCCCCCTTCTTGTCGTTGAAATCCCTCAGGTGGGTTCCTGTTCTTGAATACAAAAGCCAGCATAGTGACCTTGTTTGCTGTGTACTAGCTTTGTTGTATATCAATAACAACAGCATTATTTTTGTACCCCGCCTCCATCTCCCTGCTTAAAAGGCGAAAAGTAGACAGTGTACAAACACAGAGAGAGAACATTTGTCGTGGTTTGTTCTTCTGTGATGGTCTTGAGTTCTTTTATTTCTGCCAAGAGGTTATTATTTTGGAAGAGCCCAGCCTTCCTCCATCGGGAAGGAGTCTCCTCCTGCGGGGCAGAAATCGACCCAACAGCAGTCGTGAGGATTGTGGGCCTTGGGCCTTGTGGGTTCCCTTCCCAACAGGGTCAAGATGTCCTTGGTCAAGAGCTGCCACTCAAAGAGACCCAAACACCTTCAAGCCAGGGCAGGCAGGGGTCCCTCCCCCCACATATATATATATATACCCCCAACCCTGGTGCCAGGCCCTTCTGAAGGGGCGATGGGAGTTGTAGTCCAAGGGGGGGCATTCCCTCCATTCTCTGCAGCGGGTTTGCTCTAGAGCCACTCGACCCTCCCTCCAGGTGTTCTGGGGGAGGGGAGGGGGGGAGGAAGGAGGGAGGGGGAGGGGGGGGGGGGAAGGAAGAAGGGAGGGAGGCGGGAGGGGGGGGAGGCGGGGAGGGGAGGGGGAGGGAGGGAGGGAGGAAGGAAGGGCTTTCTGCGCGCCCTCCCCCCCCTCTCTCTCCTTGGAGCCGGAGGTGAGCTCCCTCCCTTCCTTCCTTCCCCAGCAGGCCGTGGAGTCCCTCCTCTCTTTTGGGAGACCCAGGCCAGGGCTGCTGCTGCTGCTTCTCCTTTCCCTCTCTCTGTGTCCAGGCCAGCTCCCAGCCAGGGCCTCTCTCTCCCCATCTCTCTCCCCCCTGAGGCCCTTCCACGTCGCCCAGGCACTTGGGACCAGGAGGGTGGCACTCTCGCTGGGCCTTGCCTTGGGTGTGCTTCCAGGCCCCTTGTGGAGAAATAGGTTGGAATGGGTGTGTTTTCAGGAGTGTTTTGGGGCCATAATGGGTGCCTGGCAAGGTTGGAACCTGCCCTGAGGAGGAGGAGGGATGATGGGCGAGGAATCAACACCCTTGGGCTGCTGTGGGTTTGCTTCCTGGGCTGCCAGGCCCTGTCCCACAAGCAGCACTCTCTCCTGGCCTTTCGCCCGCACCTGTGCCTAAAGGCATCCTCAGGGGTTGCTGTGAGGCCTCTTGGAAACTAGGCCCGTGGGGATGATGATGTCCCAGGTGGAAGAAAGACCTCCTGTCTGTGGGAGGGAGGGGGGACTGTTTCCACCTGAATGTTG
This sequence comes from Anolis apletophallus, assembly GCA_030556195.1. Lineage (NCBI taxonomy): Eukaryota > Metazoa > Chordata > Lepidosauria > Squamata > Anolidae > Anolis > Anolis apletophallus. The sequence goes on from JARBWK010000596.1 coordinate 18,032, forward strand.
TTACTTGAACAAAAACCCATAGGAATAATTTATTTTAATTATTTATTTACAGTATTTATATCCCGCCCTACTCAGGCCCAGATTAAAGGCTTCTGCCGCCCTAGGCCACACTCTCTAAATCCCGCCCCCCAGGGGGCGGGGCTGCGGCCGCTTGAGGGGGCAGGGCCTCTTGTGGGGGGCGGAGCCGGCGCGAGGGAAAAGGAGCTGGGAGAAGCCTCACCGCCGCCCCGCCACCCCTAGGGCAACGGACATGCCTTCCCCCGCTGCCTCCCGTGCAAGTCCCAGCTCCTTTTCTCTCGCGCCGGGCTAGTCTGCCCCTCCTCCCTTCACTGAAGGGAGGAGGGCCGGGCAGAGCCGGCGTGAGGGAAAAGGAGCCGGGGAAGTCCCGCCCCTAGGGTGACTCACGCGGTTTTCGCCGCCGCCACCCCGCTCGCCCGTGCCCCAAACACGAGCGGGGTGGCGGCGGTGAAAACCGTGTGAGTCTCCCTAGGGGTGGGACTTCCAGCGGTGCCTTCTCCCTCTCGCCGGTTCCGCCCCCTCCCTTTACTGAAGGGAGGAGGGGCGGAGCCGCTGCCGCCGTGAGGGGAGAAGGCGCGCCAGAGTCCGCCCCTAGGGAGACTCACGCGGCTCCCCCGCCGCGCCGCCGCATCGGGCGCCCCTTCTCCCTTCACTGAAGGAAGGAGTGGCACCCGTGCAAGCAGGGCAGTGGCGGGGGAAGCCGCGTGAGTCTCCCTAGGGGCGGCGGGACTTCCCCTCACCCCTTCCTTCAGGCCCGGAAATGCCGCCCCCCCAAATCTGCTGCCTGAGGCCATGGCCTCGGGTGGCTTTATGGGTATTCTGGGCCTGGCCCTACTCCTCTCCCCGCCGCAGGGGACTCAGGGCGGATTACAATGTACACATAACTGGCAAACACGCAATGCCATAGACACACAACACATAGTTGTCACTGCAAAGCTGGGAAGGGCTGGTATGCACACATGTGGTGGGACTGTATAATTGCAAAACACTTTTGGAATAAGATAATGAGGAAAATTGGGAAACTTTTCAAAATAACAATTCAAGTCAATATGGAATGTATATTAATGGCAGCCACAAGGAATAAAAAACATTGCTGCCAAGAACCAAGAGTCATTTAAAGCAATGATTCTTGCAGGAAAGGCAGTAATAGCTTGGGATGGAGAGATGGAAAAAAATGGAATTTGGAAAATTGGAATAACTATTTATTTGAACAAGTCCAATCAGATATCATTGGATGTATAAACCAAGAAGACTCACAGGTAGACAAAACAGAAGAAATTAAAGAGAAATGGGGGCATATATGAAATGGATAGAAGAAGGAGAAGCCAGTCCAGAGATTGCACAGAGATTTCAAAAGCTGTGTTCGTGGTTAAAAATAAATATATAGAGAAGAAGTGGTGGGAGGGATGTGGAGGGGGGAGAAAAATAAAAAATGTAATATGAATGTTCTGTAAAGAATGGGAATAGATAATATAGAAATTAGGTCTATTATAATGTATGCTTACAATAGACAATTATTATCTGTTCAAATGCGCTACTTTTTTCCAATATAATTTTTTTAAAAGACACAACACATATAGACAGTCAGAGGCTATTTAACATTCCACCTTCTGCCCAGCAGGGGAGCTATCGCTTCACCGTCCATCTGCGACACTGATGAAGTACTTTCCACATTCCCCGCATGCCTTTGCTGGAGATTTTTTATGGCCTCGTAAATTTTGTTAAATTAGCCTCCCCACACATAGGTGGTACCTAAATTTCCTACTTGACAGATGCAACTGGGTTGCAAAGGTTGACAACAAGCTACACAATTGGCCAGAAGCTCACTCCGACCCAGGCTGGCTTCAAACTCATGATCTTTCGGTCAGTAATGATCTTTAATGCAGTCCCGGTAACATCTGTGAGCAGCCAGGGATATCAGGGGGCATGTTCTTTTCTCTCCTTGGGGTGCACTTTCCTCAGTGCCAGCCAAAGGGAGCCACGCTCTGCGTGAGGATGAGGAAGAGGGCCTTCTTCTCTTCTGCGGTCTCCCCCATTATGTGATGCCTTCGCCTCCAAGGCCCACCTAGTGCAGATGTTGATGTGATTCCAGTCTCCCAAGTATTTCAGGTTGCTGTCACTTTTAAATCATTCAACGCCTGATTCGCTCAATTGTTGAATATGTTCTTAGGTGGGGTATTGATTTTGTTTAATAATAGTAATTCTTAACCCCTTTGGTACTAATGTTGGAGAGTGGTCCCTGGTCAAAAAAAGGTTGGGAATCAATGCACGAGGCCAGTGGTTCCCAAGCTGTTTGTGACCAGGGACCACTTTGACCAGAGACCACTCCCCAACATTAGCACCAAAAGAGTTACGAATCACTTCTGGGTTAACATTAGATTGGGTTTGGTTATTGGGGTTCTGATTTAGAAAATTGTGGATATTGTGGATTATCTGCCTTGAGGGCCCTTCCAGACAGGCCCTATATCCCAGGATCTGATCCTAGGTTTTCTATTTATCCCAGGTTATATGGCAGTGCAGACTCACATAATCCAGTTTAAAGCAGAAAGCCCGGTATCCAATCCTGGGATATAGGGCCTGTCTGGAAGGGTCCAGTCTCCTTGTGGAGACAAAAAGCGGTGTCTAAATAAACATAATAATAGTAATAAAGTCCCCCTCTTCTGATCTCCTGCTTTGGTCAGACCTTCCCATTTGGAATCACACCCTGTAACCAAATCAGTGAACACAAATCTGTTCCTGGTTTGAAAGTTTTGTTTTCTGATTAATTGTGCGGCCCTTACTTTGAAAGTAGTGGCTCTCCTCCAGAAACGTTGTTTGTGTGGCTGCCACAAGCTATGATGAATCTACGGGAGCTCTGTAGGCTCTTCCGAATGCTCTTTGATTGCAGGAGCTATTGCAACTCCCACGTGTCTGAGTGTATTTCCCCAAAACTTCTCCAGTATTTTCTGTTGGTCATGGGAGTTCAGCCAATAGGCCAATCAGTAAACATATTCATGGGTTCCCTGCTGTTATACTAAGACTGTTACCCATGCTACGACATGCTTGAAGTCAAAATTTCATTTATTTGTTATTAGAAATAAATAGTGCACAATATATAATTTACATATTGTTTCTGTGATTGATCACTTATGCTTTTAGTTCAGTTTGTAACAATGAAAATATATCCTGCATATCAGATATTTACTTTATGATTCATAACAATGGCAAAGTAATAGCTGTGAAGTAGCAACAAAAATAACGTTATGGTTTGGGGTCACCACAACATGAGGAACTGCATTAAGGGGTCACGGCATTAGGAAGGTTGAGAACCACTGGTGTATTTGAAGAGGGGGCACCCGATGGTGCGCAGCTAAAGCGCTGAAAAATAGAGTGCGTCTACACTGCAGAATTAATGCAGTTTGACACCAGTTTGACTGTCATGATGTAATGCTCTGGAATCCTGAGATTTAAGATGTTATATAAGCTGTTTAGCCTTTTCTGCCAAAAGATCGAACTGCAGCTCCAGGACTCCATAACATTGAGTTAAAGCGGTTCTGCATTTTAAATATTGTATTTGTTCCCGTTTTGTTTTTTTACTTCAAAATTAGATATGTGCAGTGTGCATAGGAATTTGATCATAGATTTAATAAAAACAATGGTCCGCCCCCCCTCCCCCGCAACGTTCTGAGGACAGTGAACTGGCCCCCTGTTTAAAAAGTTTGAGGACCCCTGCCCTAAACGACCCGGCCCAATTTACTTGTCCGAACACATCTCCCCCTATGGAGCATAGTGGAGATTAAGATCCTCCGAGGAGGCCCTGCTCTCTGTCCTGGCGTTGTCATAGGCACGATTGGCGGGGACGAGAGGGAGGGCCTTCTCATTGATTGTCCCCTGGCTATGGGAATTCCCTTCCAGGTGGGATCAGATCAGCCCCCTCCTTCAGAGGGATGGTAAAAACTTGGCTGTGGGGCCAGGCTTTAGGGACAGTGCAATAAAGCCGCAATAGGAAAAGTTACCAGGCCAATTAGATTTGACGAGGATTATTGAGATGGTTTTAAACAGTGTATTTTAATGTTGAGATGAATGTTTTTAAATGTTTATGTATGCGTATAATTTATTCATGTTCTGACATTGAATGTTTGCAATTCATATATTGTGCTCCGCCCTGAGTCCCCTTTGGGGTGAGAAGGGCAGAATATAAATGCCATAAAACTATATAAATAAAAATGTAATGTTCATTTGTGGGAATAACATAACTCAAAAACCACTGGACGAATTGACACCAAATTTGGACACATACACCGGTCAGGCCAACGAGTGTCCATTCACTCATAAAAACACTGAAAAGCACAGCAGAAGAGTCTTAAAAAGCAAAAAAAAAACCACAACCATTACAATGCATGTGCAAAACCACACACACACACACACACATATATACTGTACATACATACAGATGCAAACACGTATTTACACAAATTTATATATGCACATATATACACAGACTGGACCACAGCAACGTGTGCCAGGGAATGGCTAGTAAATAATAGTGTTCTCCCATTAGGGACAGTTTCTTGGGTCTCGCACTTCGTTTTTGGGGGGGTTTTTCTTTTAAACTTACCGCCTCCCCTTCTTATCCTTTTTTTAAACACGAGTGTTAACAAGATCCACGGTTAATCACACAGACCAACCAAAAACTTGTTTTCTTGATGTCTTGGTGTTTGGGCCTGTTCCTGGGGTTATTTGGGGTGCTGATTCAGAAAATGGCATTGGGTGGACCACATCAGCTCTAGTTTATTAAGTATGGCTTTCTGTGGGCAAGCAGATGGCGACTACATTCCATCGTGGAATATGTTGACTCCATCTCAGTTTCCTGGTCAGATGTTGACTTCATGATTGGTGTTAGCCTTGTGTTGTTTTCCTTCTTAACATTGTAAAAATTCTCTTATTGTCACAATTCCATTCACACCATATATCTGCACATTATGTTTCTTCTGACAAGCAGATTTATTTATTTATTTATTTCAGGATTTTACCCCGCACTTCTCAACCCCCAAGGGGGGACTCAGATGGGCTTACAGTACGGCACAATTCGATGCCCACATCACAACAGCATAAAACCCCCAAACCCCACAACAATTAAAATACATTAAGATACATTAAGATACAGTTTCAACAGCATCATACACAGTCATTCCAAGTTAAAACAATATTCAATCCATAAAAACATTGACCCTCTTCATCCATTCCATTAAAATCCCCATCTAACATGCTGTCTAGTGCTGGTGTGCAAACGCCTGGTCCCAAAGCCAGGAACATAAGAACATAAGAAGAGCCATGCTGAATCGGACCTCAGCCCATCTAGTCCAGCATTCTGTATCACACAGTGGCCCACCAGTTGTACACGGGGATCTCGAGCAGAAGGGAGGGCAAAACCCTGACCTGCTCCCGACCCCCACAACCAGTACCGGGAAGATCCTGCCTACCTCAACCAACTCCGAGGTGGCACTTGAATGTCCTTTTCAGTAACTACCGATACACTTGGTATCCATGAATCTGTCTAATCCTGCCTTGAAGTTGTTCAGGCTGACAGCTGTCACAACCTCTTCTGCAAGTGAGTTCCATAACCCAATGACCCTCTGGGTGAAAAAATATTTCCCCTTATTAGTCCTAATTTTCCTACCTTGGAGCTTCAGGGAGTGCCCTCTAGTCCTAGTGTTTTGTGACAAAGAAAATAGTTTTTCTTTATTCACCTTTTCTATCCCATGCATGATTTTATACACTTCGATCAAGTCACCTCTTAAACGCCATCTTTCAAGGCTGAAAAGACCAAGGCGTTGCAACCTGGTTTCGTAAGGGAGCTGCTCCATCCCTTGGATCATTCTTGTTGCCCTTTTCTGTACCTTTTCCAGTTCCGTTATATCCTTCTTAAGGTGCGGAGACCAGAATTGTACACAGTACTCCAAATGTGGCCTTACCATCGATTTGTAGAGAGGTAATACAACATTTGCTGACCTATTTTCGATTCCCTTCCTGATCATGCCTAGCATAGAATTTGCTTTTTTCACTGCTGCAGCGCACTGGGTTGACATCTTCATTGAGCTGTCCACCAAAACCCCAAGATCCCTTTCCTGGTTTGTAAAAAAGGATTTTACCTTTTTCCTGAATGCCAGGAGGGATGAGGTGGACCGTACCTCAATAGGGAGCGCATTCCACAGGCGGGGAGCCACAACCGAGAAGGCCCTGTCCCTCGTCCCCACCATCCGCATTTGAGAAGTCGGCGGGAGCGAGAGCAGGGCCTCCCCGGATGATCTTAGATTGCAAGGTGGGACGTAGCGGCTGATGCGTTCGGACAAGTAAGCTGGGCCAGAACCGACCAGATGGCGAATAATGGATGGCATATGTTCTGTATCAGAAACTAGAGCTGATGTGTTCTCTCAAATGTAATTTCCTGAATCAGCACCTCAAATAACCAAACCAAATCTAATATTGACCAAAAACTAAATTGTAACCCTTATGGTACTAATGTTGGAGAGTGGTCCCTATTCAAGTGGGCCCTGGTCAAAAAAAGGTTGGGAACCAATTCACGAAACAGGCGGCATACGTGATTGTAAATGGATGCCTCAGCAAGCCACGTGAATTTCAGAAAGGGACTAGGCGGGGATGCCCACTCTCACCTCTTCTATTTACACGCGTTATTAAGGTATTGTTAAGGAACATAAGAGGTGAGGAAAAGATTTCTGGAATAAGGATTGAAAAAGAAAATTTAATATGAGAAAAGAGTTCATACAGAGAGGTCTAGAGCAGTGTTTTTCAACCTTTTTTGAGCCGCGGCACATTTTTTACATTTACAAAATCCTGGGGCACACCACCAACCAAAATGACACAGTAATACATATAGTTAATGACCGAAGCACACTCTGAGGCAGAGAGTTCCACTGCTGAACAGCTCTCACAGTCAGGAAGTTCTTCCTAATGTTCACCCTCCTACACAGACATGCTTCCCTGTGATGTTTGCTTTTCTGCCTGCGCAGTTGTGCGCGCTCCCTCTCCCCGCCCCTCTCTCTATATATAAATGTAATGTTCATTTGTGGGATTAACATATCTCAAAAACCACTGGACACATTGCTGCCAAATTTGGCCACAAGGCCAATAACAACAGTACCCACGAGGGGTTCAATGTAATAAATCACCAGATTAAATGTATATCAAAGATTCTGTATTCAATATCAGATTATTGTTCATCACAGATGGATGGTACAATTCAATAAAGAGTGTGTATAACACACAAATCAAAAGTCCCACGCAGGGGTTAATGCTTTCAATGGTTCAAAGTATATCCCACGTAGGGGTTAATGCAAAATCAACATATATCAATAGTTTGTATATAGCATTCACATGAAATTATAAGTCTTTAAGGTATACTCATCCCCGTGGGGACGGTCAGGACGCAGAGGAGTAAATTAGTCCCCTCTTGGTGGATCAATCAGGCCGACGGAGTCGCCATGCGTATTGAGAGGCCCAGAAGTCCGTTTCACCGGTAATCCAGTTTAGTCAAGGCTAATCAATAAGCGTCCAGTATCAAATCCAATAGACAAATGTAATATGTAATATAACCCAGGCACAATAGTATACCTTAAAGACTTATAATTTCATGTGAATGCTATATACATTTTTGATTTTGTCATTTGGGAGTTGTACTTGCTGGGAGTTATAGTTCCCCCAGGAAAGGGAGAGGAGGCTGGGTTTCAGGACCATTGCTCCCAGCAGGGTAATGCTAGCGGGGGCTTCAGAAAGCAACTCTGAAAGCAAGCAAGGATGGAGCCATCAATGGAAGAAGGGTCAGCAGTCGGACCACGGCGGGGGCCAAAGGCACACCAAGGGAGAGATGCAACGGGAGGAGGAAAACACAGGTGGATGGAGCGGAGGCCCCTGCGGCGCCCTTTTCTCTCTCTCTCTCTCTCTCTCTCCTCTCTCTCTCTCTCTCTCTCCCTCTCTGTCTCCCTTCCTCCCTCGCAGACTCCACAGGGCTGGGCTCACAGCAGCCTCCTCATACCGTCTGGCGGTTAGCAAACCTCCTGGTCTCGGCCTCTGATGATGCTGCTTCTGCCACCGACCCCGCTGCCTCCGACCCCTCCCCGCGCAGCTCCCATCTTTTCTGCCGCACCTTCACTCTCCCGCATTAGGGCAGAGACCGGAGGGAGCGTGCACACGGCCCTGGGAGGAGCGTGCGGGCCAAACAGAGAGAGAGAAGCCATGGGAGCGCGCCTCCGCCGCCTTGCTAGGAGGCCAGCCTTCGCGCAGAGGCTCGCGCTACCTTTATTTTCTCTCTGCTGGAAAAAAAACATGCGCAACCTCCTCACTCTGCTCGGGGGAGGTTTCCCAAGGCACACCTGATGATCGCTCACGGCACACTAGTGTGCCGCATCACACTGGTTGGGAAACACTGGTCTAGAGGGTGAAGCGTGTCATATTAACTTTCTTTGTGACTAGACTGGACGTCAGCTATCTCCCCCCCATTTTTCATCCCCCTCTTTTAAAGATAAGGATGTATAAAAAGGGAAAAGTGCAGATAAAAACAATGTTACATGGAAATGAATCCTGTATAAATAGGAGCACCCATGGAAACTAAGAGGGCCTTCTCTTCTGCGTTCTCTCCCATTACGTGCTGCCCTCCCCTTCAAAGCCCACCTGGTGCAGATGCTGATGCAATTCCAGTCTCCAGGCCTGCGTTATCATGCCTTTCCTTTTAAAATCAATTACAGCTCACCAACCAATTTTATTCCTTTAAAATAAATTACAATTCACAGACCATTAATAAGAAAAGTTTAAAATAGTAAAACCTAAACAATTGTGTTTCAGGAACACAAGCTCATGTTTTTCAGAAACACATTTTTTAAAACACACACCACACTGCGGAGCTGGAGGTAACACGCAAAGCCTGGGGTGGCTGCAACTCACCCACCGCTCGCATTCATGAGCAAAGGAAGGGCGGGAAGGACGTAAGCGCCCCCTGGAGGCAGGAAGGGGAGGGCAGAGGGGCCTGCAAAGAAAGGAGGGGAGGGTGGACTCAAAAGGAGAAGGCTCAAAAAGCCAGGCGGAGGAGGAATCTCTGCAGCCTCAGGAAAGTTAGCGCCTGGCCTTCCAAGTAGGAGGAGAGCGTGCTTCCCCTTTGAAATCCTGTCTCTGTTTCCGGCAGGATTCCAGAGTTTCTACTTCAGAGAAGCCCAGGACCCCTCTGGCTGATAATTATAAAGGCCCCTCCCTGAACACCTTGCAGTGTAAGAAATCGCACACAGAGAATCTTTGGGCCCCGTCCCCTTTGTACCTGAGGAGGGATTGTTCATTGTTGGGCGAGTGTCAGAGTATTTGTGACCAGGCAGTGGGCCCCTTCCCTCTCCCCCTGGGTTTGCTACAGCACTAGACTTCCTCTTCATGTTCCTTGAGATCTTTCTCTGTTCAACTCCTGAAGAGATTTGCCTCTCGTTTCTCTGGCAGGTAACTTCTGAACAAGTTCTGCAAAAACCTTTGCCCGAGGAGTGCTGAAGGTCCAAAGTGACCTCAAGATACGCAGTAATGACAACAAGAAAAAATAAGTAGTAGAAATATATATTCCAAGCTACATATCTGTGCCATTAACATGGGAAAATAATGTTTTGAAAAAAAGAGAGGCTTGGAAAAGTGAGTACAAGGCTACAGCAATACAAAATGGCAAGTGCTCTACCTCTCTATGCTAGATCACGCACAGGAGAGAAGTTTCATCAGTGTCTGGAATGTGGGAAAACATTTGGTATGAAAACTTCTCTTACTGTACATGAACGGACCCACACAGGGGAGAAGCCTTATAAATTCATGGAATGTGGAGAAAGCTTCAGTCACAGTGGCAGGCTATGTTCCCATCTAAGGACCCACACAGACGAGAATTCAT
>JARBWK010000597.1:0-27914 GCA_030556195.1 Anolis apletophallus
AGAACACAGACACATTGCAATGATTCTAAAACAATCTGAGGAGAATTCTAGACCATTACATCAATTAAACCCCTGCTTTGCCCAGCAGGAGGGATTCTAAGGGGGTGGTAACACCACAGGTCCTCATCTCCAACACAATTTATTTCCAATTGCACTATGTAATCAGATCTTAGTTTCATGGCTTTACAGAGAAAATGAGTAGTAGCATCTGCTATCAGCTTGTTGGAGCCGGCCAGCAGAAGTGAGACTTTGCTAGAGGGTCCCAATTTTTTTTTTCCCACGAGAAATATCTCTAGCAGTTGTTTTCTCTCTATTTGATAGATTTTGCAATAGGAGCAGGAGCAGTGAGCTAGATCTTCGATCTCAGGGGCACCACCAAATACAGATACGCTCTTCTAGGAATTTTCTTGAACCTCCCATATCTCACCATTGAATCTAATTGCTCAAACCTTCTAGTGAAAATTTTCCTTAGGTGGTGTAATCCTCCTGCTGTAAGTAAGTGGCACTGAAGGATTTCTTTAAACCACTCAACCATCTCAGGGAACGGGTAGAACCCAAAGAGTCTATATGCTCTGGGTCAAGAATGTCATTATCTGCTGACGACTTTCTTTGAAGTGCTACTTAACCTTGACCAGATAGGTGGATCAAATATACCCTGAATGCCAGACCTTTCTGATGTAATCAAACAAATGGTCAGCCCCGATTTATAAGAACTGCTAGATTGTTCCAGCAAACATATTTTGGGAGGTAGACGCTCCATCTCCATGACCTGAGCCAGTAAAGGCTCTGATCTTAGATTGTTAAGAGAGAACATTCCAACTCCGCCTCTAACTGCTGCCGAGGGAGCCAGACCCCCAAAACCACTTCAGATGTTGAGCTTGGGCCTTTATCCAGGAGGGGAGTATCGTTTGCACCCCAGATTTCAGGTGAACCATAAAGAAGAGCGGGAGATTTTGTGATTGTAAACTTTCAGAAGGGGAACGAGGGAGCCCGGTTGCCGCTGATTCAGCAGTTTTTAAGAGTAAGCCTGTTCTGCCCTTGGCTTTAGTTGAACACCGGGAAATGATTATGCCATAGACCATTTTCTGCAAAGTCTAATCCAGTAAGTGAAGGATCTAACTTGTTCTAATTGTTCGCTTTCTATTTTCCATTTCATTTTGAGGGGCGCTACTAAAGATCATCGCTTTTTGATTTGGTTTTGTTTATGGCGTGGCTGACTCACCGCCACGCCGGGCTGCGGAGCGCGCCTGCCCCGCCATTCAGAGTTGCCTGAGGGAGCTTCTTCTTCCCAGAAGTCTTTCTCCGTGGCGGGAAGGTCTCCCGCCATCCAGGCCAGTCGGGCCAGGGGGGCCGGCCCGCCTCCCCCGCTGCCCTGGTCTTTGACTTCCGCCTGGCAGGCATCTTCCGCGTTCGACTGCTCTGGCCTCATTCGGAGGCAGGTCGCTTTTGGGGCAGCAGCAGAGCAGTGAGCAGCGGCGGCGCGGCGCGGCGTGGTAACGGGCACCAACCTCTCCGGGATCACCAGCAACGGTCGGTGCTCTTTTCCCCAGGTAGTATAGAGGCGCAACGCCACGGCCTACGGCCCTGCTTTTCTTTCTGCCCGGCTGCTGGCTCCTGCCGCGCGATCCCGGCCATTGCTCCTCTCCATTCATTCTTCCGGCCTCCGCCCCACTGCCGGGGTCCCCCGCTCCCCGTGTCCAGGCTCCCTGGTGGGGGAACTGTTCCGCCTGGCGGCCGCCCCGGGCCCCCCGGCGGTTCCCATGCGGCCCGCCATGCAGGCCCCGCCCGGGAGGCCCAGCCGCTGCCTCTCTGGCCCGCTGGCGGCCCTCTCCCTTCCGGGGCGGGCGATTCCCCCATTCCCGGAGGGTCTCGTGGCGACTCCCGCCGGCGGTCCCACACGCCCGACCTCCGACCGACCTCATCCCATGGGGGCCGGCTGCCTCTCCGCGCCGCTGGCGCCCCTCCGCGAGGGGAGGGGCCTCGCCGCTCGCGCCCCGGGCCTCTGAGCGGCTCCCCACGCCCCTGGCGGGGGAGACCTTTCCCCTCACGGCTCCCCGCCCCCACCGGGCGGCCTCCCATCCGACCCCGCCGGGGCTCCCCTCTCCTCCAGCTGCCGGTCCGCGCCCCCGGGAGGGCCTCCTGCCGCTCCTCAGCTCCCCGGGCCCCCGCTGAACGGCCCACTGCTGCCTATGGAGGGGCCCCACACACCCCCCGCCTGACGGGCCCGGCGCCGCCCTCGCCTGGCCTGGGAGTGTCGCCGCCGCCACGGCTCGGCGGCGGCCTCCCTCATCCCACCCGTGCCCCCGCCCCTCCTGGCGGGCTTGTGAACTGCGTGCCGCCCCACAGGGGGGAATAGTTGCTTCCGCCGCGGCTCCGGCCTCGCCAGGCGGCCACCATGCTGACCCTGGGCCCACCACCCTGCTTCCTCCCGGTGGTCCCTAGCCCCTGGCCCAGCTCTCTGTGAACAGGGAACCGTGTGGCTGCAGGCCAGGCTGAGGCTGTGGGGAAACCAAGGGCGACGCCAGTTCGAGGCCCCGCTAGGGAGGTGGGGCAGTTTAAGCCACCTGGGCGCCCTGGGGGCAGGAGCCCACTGCCCCTGACCGACCACCTCCTGCCGCCTGAGGGTTTTGTCCTGGGCCCCATCCACCCTGGTTCTGCTGTTGCATGCTCTCTTCCGATCCTCGTCCATGGCTAGTAGCTAGCACTGGCACGGTCGCTTTAGTCTGTGTTTCAGGTGTTCCCTTTAGGTATGGCAACGCAAGGGGGGCAACCAGAAGTCGCCAGGCAAGTAGCCAGAACTGCATCGGGCGGCCAGGGGAACCCGGCAGGATGAAATATACGGAGGCGAGCCAGATGCAAGCAGCAGGCGGCACGCGCCGGCGCAACTGCCCCAGCCAAGAGGACAACAGGCAACGTGGGCGGGCACTGAGTGGCATATCAAGAACATGGCTGCGCTTGGTCGACAAGGTCGAGAGGTTACAACGATCTTCAGGAAGTAAAAGGGGCTACAGTGGCTGCAGATGCACCGCATGACGGAGGGAAGAAAAGTCAAGCTTAAAGGACCAGGAGAGCACGGCAACTGCACGGGAGGACTCATCAAGCTGCCTCCAGTGCCTCCAGTTCCAGCGACTCTGGAGGAAGATCGCACGGTAACAGCTGGGCGCTGACGCGGCGGCGCCATAACAACAGCACACGCAGGAAGAAACATCGGTCTTCTAGACGACGCCATCGCATCGCTACTCCTCCAGCGAATCCTCGGAGAGTGAGTATGACGCAGCGGACCCGGTAGATAGGGACAATTTCTGAGGAACGGGGCCCCTCATCCCGGGTCCAGTGGGCCCTTCTCCCGACAGGGCCGAGTCCAGTGCTGCATCCCGAACAACCGGGCAACGGGCGGGGGCGCCACAGGCCTTCCTCTCTCGCTCTCCCCCTCTATACTCAGTAGCGAAGACCCCAGGTGCCCACTCTTTTCAGCCCGCCTTTGTAGATCCCATCCTGAAAGGCTACTATGTGAACATCTTCTCCTCAGAAACCAGAGGGGAGGAGGGTAAGGACATGCCTCCAAGAGCGCAAACCAAAGGCAGCAGCCGTCCAGCTGAGCGTCTGCTTGCCCATTGGATTGCCGGCTACTCAGAATTCATGGGGGTGGTAACAGCGCTTATCCCGAGCGGGGCTGGCACCTCATCAACCACTTAAGGCATGTCTGCAAGGCCAGGTCGGTGGCAGGCGATGAGGCAGCAATAGCATATGACACTGCCTTTAGAAGGAGGGCATCCAAAAGCGACAGGTTCAGGTGGGACCCGCATCAACCACGACCTCTGGATCACTGAGGTGGGGCCCAGTGCCAACAAGGGCCTTCTGCAGCGAGCAGAGGGGATCGCAGCTGGGAACCAAAAGGGCACAAGAGACTAGTCTGCTGGGAGTTCAACCTGGGGAAATGCCGGCGAGTCAAGGCCGTTTTGACTCATGTCTGTGACTTCTGTTCAGGGGCTACGCCAGAGCTTATTGCAACAAGCAGTCCAGCCCTCTTGCCCTTTTTTTCGCCCAGGGCGGGCAGGCTTCCAGCCCGGCACCCATAAGGATAGCAGTGCCTCCGGAGGCAACACCGCGGCAATCCAAATAAGCCTCCTATTCAGCCTAGCTTTGACCCCTATCAGGCTCCCCCATGATACCTTGGCTCAAAGCCTACCCCTCAAGGACGCGGCCTCCTCTTGAATCTGGCTTCTCCCGGGCTTCCGATCCCAGCAGTTGGCCCACGCAGGTCCTCCTCCTCTGGCAATCTAAAATATGCCCAGCTGCCAGAGATCATCGATCCAAGATCCAGAAGGAGCTGGAGGCCGGAGAATAGCGGGCCCGCTTCTCCCTCCCCCTTTGAGACCTTCCGGCTTCCTCTGGCGTTGTTCCCAAGAAGGCCCCAGGCGAATTCCACCTGGATACACCACCTTTCCTACCCAAAAGGGTCATCAGTCAATGACGCCATCCCCGAGCTCTGCTCGGTCAAATATGCCTCCTTCGGACAGCAATCAAGCTGGTCCAACAAAAAGGACCAGGCGCACTCATGGCAAAATGCGACATCCAGTCAGCATTCCGGCTTCTCCCTGTCCACTCCAGATGACTTCAACCTGCTCGGATTTAAATTCAATGAGCAATGGTTCTTTGATAAGGCCATGCCCATGGGGTGCGGGTCAGCTGCGCAGCCTTCAGACATTTAGCACATTCCTAATGGGGTGGCCAGCTTTCCTTGTCTTCACTCCAAGTTCATCACCCACTACCTGGATGACTTTTGTTGGGCAGCGCCGGGCAGCGAGGAGTGTGCCCATTTGCTTCACACCTTCACAGCATTAACCAGAACCTTCGGCATTCCATTAGCCAGGGAAAACCGAGGGGCCTCCTCGTCCATCGCTTATCTGGGGATCCAGATAGACTCCATCAAGGGAGTTTCGGCCTGCCAGCTGACAAGCTCTGCCCTCCGGTCCCGCATATCCGAAACCTTAACCTGCAAGAAGGTGTCCTCAAGGAACTCCAGGCTCTGTTGGGCCACCTTGGCCTTGCCTGCAAGGTGGTGGCCCCGGCAGACCTTTCTGCTCGCGCCTGGCCTGCCACGCTCGGGTCCGCGCCTCACCACAGAATCCCGAGTCACCATCGGCATGAAGGAGGATCTGCGGGGGTTTTGGAACCACTTGAGGGCTTCAACGGGGTGTCCGTGTGGCAGAGCAGCTGGGAGCCGGGTTCTGAGCCCAGGTGCACTCGGATGCAGGTAGCTCGGGTTTTGGGGGGGTTTCTCCAGGGCCACTGGTGCCTGCCAGATGGCCCGACAGTTGAGGAGGGCAACCCTTCTTTTCGACCTCACCTTCCTGGAATTTTTCCCCATCCTGGTGGCTGTCCACATCTGGGCAGACGATTCGGGACAGGAAGGTGCTGTTCTGGTGTGACAACCAGGCAGTAGTCAGGTGGTCAACAAGCAGTCTTCCAAGTCAGCCAGGGTCATGAGACTTGTCAGGCGATTTGTTTTGATGTGTTTGCAGGCCAACATCACCTTTTCAGCTCGTCACGTCCCAGGCGTAAAACAACGAGATAGCAGACGCGTTGTCCCGCTTCCAGGAGGACAGGTTCGGTCCATAGCGCCAGACGCAGACCGCACGCCCGCAGAGTTTCCGCAGCACTGTGGACCCTGAGACGAGAAGCCTGGTGTCAGCTGATGCACTCCATTGCCCCAGCCACCTTCAGGGCCTACCGGGCTGCAATGGCAAAGTTCGACAGGTTCAGAGCCAACGCAGGTTATGGCAGCAGGTGGCCGGTTGGGGGAGGAGGAGGTCCTCCACTTCATCATCGTCCAGCGGAGGGAAAGTCACGGCTCACTCTATCAGAATGCAGCTGGCTGGCATTGCTTCTTCTGCAAGGTCGCAGGCTGGGCCGACCCCTCCCAGTCTTACAGGATCAAAAAAACTTGTTAAGAGTTGGAACCGGTAGTCTCCAAGCACCAGGACACTAGGCGCCCCCTGTCCCACAAGTCTCTCATTCTGATTGCCTCGGTGCTCAGAAGCATTTGCTCCTCCCATAATGAGGCCAGGTTGTTCACTGCGGCGTTCCTCCACCGCGCTCTGTGGGGCACCACGATCGGGGAGGTGGTGGCCAACCCAAGACAGACCACCACTGGCAGGGCCCTGCAGCGCAGAGATGTTATCATCCACGGGGCCTCATTGTCCATCCGCTGGTCCCGATGTCCAAGACGGACCAAAGGGGAAGGGTGTCACCTGTCCATACAAGGCCGCAGGGGAAGTAAGTTGTGCCCTGTACGGGCTCTCTCTAGGTATCTCAAAGCTAGGGATCCTTTCCCGGGACCCCTGTTTGTGCACCGGATGGGACCCCACTCACCAGGTACCAGTTTATGTCAGTTTTCCGCAGGTCACCCAGGTGCTAGCCTGCCGCAGCAGGAATACGGAGGACACTTCAGGATTGGAGCAGCGACCGCGCGGCAGCAGATGGTGTTCCGGTGGATGCTATCAAGGCCATGGAAGGTGGGAAATCATCCGCCTACACCTCTTACATCAGCCCGGCCTCCTCGACGACGGCGCCAGGCTGCTGGTTTGTTCCCTTCTCACCCTCACAGGGCAGCAGCGGCCAGGAGACCAAGGGCACGGCACTAGCGCAGCGTCGCGGCCAAGAGTTGTGGCCAATAACTGCCACCGGTGCCATGGCCACGGCTAGGACTCCCACCAGGCTATTCAGCGCAGACTGCCAGTGGCCAGTGGGAGCATGGCCGGAGTCTGGGAGCGGCGGCTCCACCACGATGGCTATCGCAGGAGGACTTGGCTGCTGCCAGTCATCAGTTCCGCTTTATTGGGGATAGGAATTTAGGTTGGCGGAAAGGGGCGGGTTCAGTTTGTCTCCCCTTTTGTGGCGTGCTGCTTGGCCCTGGATCAGGTGGCTTATCACCCCTTGGTTGTTACGGGGATAACGCCCAGGCCCACTGGGGTGCTGAGTTTCGTGACAGGCATTGGCCGCCGCACTCTGGCTTGCTCTCATCTCTGACATTTTCGGGGCCGTCTCACCTTGATCCAGGACCTGCCATGGCCGCCAACCTCTTTGTTCCTGTTTTCAATAAACGAGTTGTGGCCAATTTTATCCAACCACTTTTCAACCAACGTGTCTGCTTGTTATTGGCGCCAGGTGTGTCACGCCTGCTCACGCAATGGGCGTGGCCGACTCACCGCCACGCCGGGGCGGAGCGGCGCTGCTCCCCGCCATCTTGTTGCCTGAGGACCTTCTTCTTCCCAGAAGTTTTCTCCGTGGCGGAAGGTTCCTGCCATCCAGGCCAGCCGGCCAATGGGGGCCGGCCCGCCTGCCCCCCTCGCTGCTTCCGGCTGGCCCTTGACTTCCGCCCGGGCAGGCATCTTCCGCTGCCGGGACTGCCTGGCCTCATTCGGAGGCAGGCCGCTTTTGCCTCCCAC
Organism: Anolis apletophallus; assembly: GCA_030556195.1. Lineage (NCBI taxonomy): Eukaryota > Metazoa > Chordata > Lepidosauria > Squamata > Anolidae > Anolis > Anolis apletophallus. Next base: position 7,452 of record JARBWK010000597.1, read on the forward strand.
CCCCCTACTCATTGCATTGTTGGTTTTGTTCTGTTCATGTTCCTGTTCTGTTAGCATCATGTTAAGGCAACCATTTTCTTGTCTCTGTCACAGCTCTGTCGGCGTGTGGCGTGCTGCTTGGCCCTGGATCAGGTTGGCTTATCACCCTTGGTTGTTAGGGGGGGATAACGCCCAGGCCCACTGGGGTGCTGAGTTTCGTGACAGGCATTGGCCGCCGCACTCCCCCTGGCTTGCTCTCATCTCTGACATTTTCGGGGCCGTCTACCTTGATCCAGGACCCAAGCATGGCCGCCAACCTCTTGTTCCTGTTTTTCAATAAACGAGTTGTGGCCAATTTTATCCAACCACTTTCCAACCAACGTGTCTGCTTGTTATTGGCGCCAGGTGTGTCACGCCTGCTCACGCAATCTTTTGTGCGTTTCTAAGGCAGTAGTCACTAAGTTTTCTTAATAACCTCCATCTCACACAGATATGTGGTTCAAAATGGGAGCAATGTCAAAATAGCTTTGTTGGCCAGAATGGGGAATATCCTGGCAACAGATAACCAAAAACTGTCCAAAGGAAGATCAGCAAATTTTAGCTTTAAACTACGATCTTGTTTCAGTTCAATTTATAGTTAACACACAATCAAAGAGCATCCTGAACTCTTGCAACAATGGAATTGAACCAAACTTGGCATATTGAACTCTCATTACCAACATAAAGTACTGAAAGGGTTTGCTTGGGAATTGACCTTGAGTTTGGAAGTTGTAGTTCACCTTCACCCAGAGAGCACTGTGGACTCAAACAATGTTATGTTATGTTGTTGTTTGTTTTCTACAGAATCACAATGTTGGAAGGAGGCTCACCAGTTTAAGGTCCCTCAAACAGGCATGGGAAAACTTAAGCCCTCTGGGTCAGTGTTTCTCAACCAGTGTGCCATGGCACACTAGTGTGCCGTGAAGGACCTCCTGCTGTGCCGCGAGAAAAGCTCTCTGCCCCCCTTCCTTCCCCCCTCCTGTCGAACTCCTGCTGCCTGGGGAGAAGGAAGAAGGGCCGGGCGGCGCGAAGAAAAAGAAGAAGGGCTGGGGCGCTGCCTCCTTCGGCCATTTCTCCAGCCAGCCTCCAATCTGCCATGACTCTCGCCTCGCTCGCTGAAGCCGCATGGAGAAGGAGCCCCGCCACTGAAGCCCGCCCACCGCTCATGCTCCTCCTCTGTGGGAGAGCTGAAGCTGGGGGAGGGGGGCATGGTGTGGCCTGGCTCCACCCCTTCTCCCCAGCTGCATCTCCCAGCAGCTGCCCAGCCTTGAGGGGACAGTGCCAAGCCAGCATTGTGCTGGCTCTGCCACCACTGGCTTGGCACTGCCCTCAAGGCTGGAGCAGCTGCTGGGAGAGCTGAAGCTGGGGAGGGGCGGGCATGGTGTGGCCTGGCTCCACCCTCCCCCGGATTTGGCACTCCCAGCAGGCCACCATTCCCCAGCTGTTCTTTACTGTGTTACAGTGTCATTTTGGCTGGTGGTGTGCCCCCGGATTTTGTTAATGTTAAAAGTGTGCCGCACCAAAAAAGGTTGGGAAACACTGCTCTGGGTGCTTTTGGACTTCAACTCCCACCATTCCTAACAGCCTGAGGCCCTTTCCTGCTTAAGTGGCTGAGGGGAGGAAAAGGGCCTGAGGCTGCTAGGAATGGTGGGAGTTGGAGTCCAAAACACCTGGAAGGTCCAAGTTTGCCCATGCCAGTCTTCAACAGAGACCCCTTCCTCCCCCTTCGCGCCCTTTCTTCCCCCTCCTGCCAAACACTTTTTCTTCTCCACTCGGGCTCCCTTCTTCCCAGCCTCGCTCTGTTCACTTTGCCTCACTTTGCTCAGGAGGGAGAGGAGGGGAGGAAGAACGCCCACATGCGGGTGCTACCACGCCTTCCTCCCTCCCTCCTCCCCCCTGAACACGCTCACGCCTGCCCCTCGGATCAAAATGGTGGCAGAAGCGGCAGCGTGAGCGTGTTCAGGAGGGGAGGGGGAGGGAGGAAGACGTGGGGCAAGTCTGCGCAGTAGCACCCGCATGGGTCACGTCTTCCTCCCTCCCCCTTCCCCTCCTGAGCAAAGTGAGGCCAGGGGCGATCTAAGGTACTTTTAATGGTAGCTGAAAATTGTTTTGGTGATTTCTAAAAAAACATAATTCCCCCCCAACATTATTTTGCCCCCACCCCAATTCAGGCGGTACCTGCGTGCGCTCTTCCTCTCCTCGCGCGCCTCCTGGTTCCCTGCCAGCCCCACCCACGGGCGTTGCAGAGGGCAGGGCAGCGCCTCTCCCTTGCCCTCTGCAACGCCCATGGGAGGGGCCAGCAGCAGGAACCAGGAAGAGCGCCTCCTGGTTCCCTGCCAGCCCCACCCACGGGCATTGCAGAGGGCAGGGCAGCCTCCCTTGCCCTCTGCAACGCCCATGGAGGGGCCAGCAGCAGGAACCAGGAAGAGCGCCTCCCTGGTTCCCCTGCCAGCCCCACCCACGGGCATTGCAGAGGGCAGGGCAGCGCTCCTGCCCTCTGCAACGCCCATGGGAGGGGTCAGCAGCAGGAACCAGGAAGAGTGCCTCCTGGTTCCCCTGCCAGCCCACCCACGGGCATTGCAGAGGGGCAGGGCAGCGCTCTCCTTGCCCTCTGCAACGCCCATGGAGGGGCCAGCAGCGGAACCAGGAAGAGCGCCCAATGCCATCCAATGCCCCGCAGAAACGGTGGCGCGGGAGCGGCTGCGCCCGGCGGGCGGAAGTCGCCCACGACGCCCCCTTCCAAGATGGCGCCCTACGCAGCCGCGTAGGTTGCTTATATGGTGGGGCCGCTCCTGAGTGAGGCGGCAGCGTGAGCAAAGCGAGGCAAAGCGAGCAGAGCGAGGCTGGGAAGAAGGGAGCCCGAGTGGAGAAGAAAAAGTGTTCGGCAGGAGGGGGAAGAAAGGGCATTGAGGCTCCCATTTCCCACGGCACACCTGATGATCGCCACGGCACACTAGTGTGCCGCGGCACACTGGGTTGGGAAACACTGTTGTATGTGACCAGGTTGAGAAACGCTGTTCTAAAAAGTCAACGCCGCCTTCTCCCTTCCAAACGCAGCCTCAATTTGGAAACTTACCACCGACAAACCATAATACTCCTTGCCAGCCTATGCATTTCTCAGAACTCCTGCCAGCCCGGGCGCAATGAAGCCCTGACAGAGGAAAATATATATTGGCAACATCTCTTGATCCCCCAATTCAAGGGGAAAATTGAATCCCCATTTCCATGTGATTCAGATGCTCGCAAGAAGTCCGTCGTAAACGAAAAGAGACAGGACCCGTAATTCCTCTCCTTGCCTTTTGTTGCCTCCCTTCCATTTATTTTATTTTATTTTATTTCGAGAGGAAGAAAGAGAGGGCTGACGTGCGGCATTTGGATCTGATTTTGACAAGCCGACACAACCCAAAAGGAAAATGGGTCGCAACCAAAGGGCAGGCGAGAAAGGAGGCGGGAGACAAACTGATAAAGACAAAGGAAGGAACCAACAACGCAGAAACACACAGGGAAAGAATGCGTATGTGTTTAGCCTGTCCAGGCAGGACACAAAGCGCCCTCTTATTTAACATCTATATGCGACCACTTGCCCAGCTGGTGCGTAGTTTTGGGCTGGTGTGCCATCAGTACGCTGATGACACCCAACTTATCTTGAAGATGGAGGGCAGCCTCGAATCCGTACCCGATAATTTCCATCGTTGCCTTGAGGCCGTCACTGGATGGCTGCGAGCCAGTAGGTTGAAGGTGAATCCGGCCAAGACGGAGATCCTGTGGCTGGGTCCTCCGGGCTGTAGGGATGTTCAGCTTCCAACCCTGGACGGCGTGGCATTATGTCCGTCGCCCTCTGTTAAGAGCTTAGGAGTAACCCTGACCCCCTGTTGTCGATGGAGGCCCACGTCTCCAGCGTCAGCAGGGCAGCATTTTTCCATCTTCGCCAGGCGAGGAAGCTGGCCCCTATTTGTCCCGGGCGCGACTTAGCCACAGTGGTCCAAGCCACGGTCATCTCGAGGCTGGACTACTGTAACGCTCTTTACATTGGCCTTCCTCTGTCGGGTAATCCGGAGACTCAAGCTGGTGCAGAACGCCGCAGCGACTCCTGGCGGGGGGTCCCGATTGGCCACCACATCACGCCAATCCTGCGCAAACTGCACTGGCTCCCAATTGAATGCCGGATTGCCTTCAAAGTGTTAGTCCTGACTTTTAAGGCCTTACATGGTCTGGGGCCAGTGTACCTGCGGGACCGCCTTGTCCCATATCATCCCACCAGATCACTGCGCTCCGAAGAGCTAAACCTCCTGGTCATCCCAAATGTGAGGACCTACCATCTGTCTGCAACCCGCCGCCGGGCTTTCTCTGTTGCAGCCCCTACCATGTGGAACGCACTGCCCGCCGGCATCCGTGCCACCCAGGGCCTCCTCCCGTTCAGGAGAGCAGTCAAGACATTGCTGTTCCAACAAGCCTTCGGAGTTAGCTAGACCAGTCATTGTCAACCGCTGTGCCCCGGCACACTAGTGTGCCGTGACAGACCTCCTGCTGTGCTGCGAGAAAGCTCTCTGCCCCCTTCCTCCCCCCTCCTGCTGAACTCCTGCTGCTTGGGGAGGAGGAAGGGCCGGACAGTGGCGAAGAAAAAGAAGAAGGGACAGGCGCGCCTCCTTCGGCCTTTCCCCAGCCAGCCTCCAATCCGCCATGACTCCCACCATGACTCTCGCACCTCGCTCGCTGAAGCCGCGTGCAGGAGGAGCCCTGCCCACTGAAGCCCGTCCACCGCTCATGCTCCTCCTCTGTAGGAGAGCTAAAGCTGGGGAGGGGTGGGGCATGGCGCGGCCTGTAGGAGAGCTGAAGCTGTGGGAGGGGGCGGCATGGCGCGACCTGTAGGAGAGTTGAAGCTGGGGGAGGGGTGGGGCATGGCGGCCTGTAGGAGAGCTGAAGCTGTGGGAAGGGGGCGGGGCATGGCAGGGCCTGTAGGAGAGCTGAAGCTGGGGGGGGAGGGTCATGGCTCGCCGTGTAGGAGAGCTGAAGCTGGGGGAGGGGGGGGCATGGCGCGCCTGTAGGAGAGCTGAAGCTGGGGGGGGGGTGGGGCATGGCGCGGCCTGTAGGAGAGCTGAAGCTGTGGGAGGGGGCGGGGCATGGCGCGCGGCCTGTAGGAGAGCTGAAGCTGGGGAGGGGTGGGACATGGCGCGGCCTGTAGGAGAGCTGAAGCTGGGGAGGGGCGGGGCATGGCGTGGCCTGCAGGAGAGCTGAAGCTGGGGAGGGGTGGGGCATGGCGGCCTGTAGGAGAGCTGAAGCTGTGGGAGGGGGTGGGGCATGGCGCGGCCTGTAGGAGAGCTGAAGCTGGGGAGGGTGGGGCATGGCGCGGCCTGTAGGAGAGCTGAAGTTGTGGGAGGGGGCGGGGCATGGCGCGGCCTGTAAGGGAGAGTTGAAGCTGGGGGAGGGGGGTGGGGCATGGCACGGCCTGCAGGAGAGCTGAAGCTGTGTGGGGGGCGGGGCATGGCGCGGCCTGTAGGAGAGCTGAAGCTGGGGGAGGGCGGGGCATGGCGCGGCCTGTAGGAGAGCTGAAGCTGTGGGGGGGCGGGGCATGGCGCGGCCTGTAGGAGAGCTGAAGCTGGGGAGGGTGGGACATGGCGCGGCCTGCAGGAGAGCTGAAGCTGTGGGAGGGGCGGGGCATGGCGGCCTGTAGGAGAGTTGAAGCTGGGGGAGGGGTGGGGCATGGCGGCCTGTAGGAGAGCTGAAGCTGGGGGAGGGGGCAGGGCATGGCGCGGCCTGTAGGAGAGCTGAAGCTGGGGGAGGGGGTGGGGCATGGCGCGGCCTGTAGGAGAGCTGAAGCTGTGGGAGGGGGCGGGGCATGGCGCAGCCTGGCTCTGCCCCCTCCCCCGGCTTTGGCATTCCCAGCAGCTGCTCCAACCTTGAGGGGACAGTGCCAAGCCAGCATTGTGCTGGCTCTGGCACCGTTGTCTTGGCACTGCCCCCTCAAGGCTGGAGCAGCTGCTCGGAGAGGTGAAGCCGGGGGTAGGGGGTGGGGCATGGTGCAGCCTGGCTCCGCCCCCTCCCCAGCGTCAGCACTCCCAGCAGCTGCTCCCAGCAGGCCACCAACCCCCAGCCATTCTTTACTGTGTTAGAGTGTCATTTTGTGTCATTTTGGTTGGTGGTGTGCCCCCGGATTATTTTAATGTTACAAGTGTGCCACGGCTCAAAAAAGGTTGGGAAACACTGAGCTAAACTGTAGCTCCCACCGCCTGGCTGTCAGCCCACTGCGACTCCATTTGTTGCTTCAACTGTTCTAATTGTAATTCCATCTTAATGGTATTACTGTGGCTTATGAGTTATCTGACAATTGTATTTTACGAACTGTTGTAAGTCGCCCCGAGCCGTTGGGGGGGCGACAGACAAATGTGAAATAAAAAAAAATCTTGGCTGGTCATTATTTCTATCTGGCCGACTCAATTAGTAAATGCAGATGTAGTGACCTGTTGCCCTTGGTCTTTACGTTTAGGGTTAGCTTTTGGAGTGCTGGAACTCTTAGCGTTATTAAAATGGGCTTTTCAAATTGGGTAGAATTTGGCCCGTGGTCTTCCAAGTGCAAGAAGTAGGCTCAAGTATTGTATCCCTCGATCCGTGCCCCTCCTGGCTGGTTAAATCTTGCCTGGCGGGGTTAAGTGACACACTGTTGAATATAATAAACTAGCTGTACCCGGCACGCGTTGCTGTGCCCTTTTTAGGAGATGCGAGAAAGTCCAATCATCCACGGTGTGCCCTCCTCTAAACTGCAGTTGGATGGAGTGTGGGTCATAGGGGGCATGGTGTGCCAAGTTGGGTCTTTATTGGTCTTGGTTCTGGGCCACAGTGGTCTGTGGGGAATGATGGGTTTTGAAGTACTACAAATCCCGTTTTCCATGGTGGTACTTCAAGTCCCATCATGCATGGTCGGGGCTCTGTGTGCCAAGGTAGGTTACTGTCAATTCAGGCCATACACAATGTCCCATGAGCTGAGGCCTAGTCGGGAGAATCAAGTTAATGAAGCCTTACTGTCAATTCAGAGCGTAAACAGCTTCTCAGTAAGTGAGGGCTAGTTAGGGAAATCAAGTTAATGAAGTCTTACTGTCAATTTAGAGCGTAAGCAGCTTCCCAGTAAGTGAGGGCTAGTTAGGGAAATCAAGTTAATGAAGTTTTACTGTCAATTCAGAGCGTAAACAGCTTCCCAGTAAGTGAGGCCTAGTTAGGGAAATCAAGTTAATGAAGTTTTACTGTCAATTCAGAGCGTAAACAGCTTCCCAGTAAGTGAGGCCTAGTTAGGAAAATCAAGTTAATGAAGCCTTACTGTCAATTCAGAGCGTAAACAGCTTCCCAGTAAGTGAGGCCTAGTTAGGGAAATCAAGTTAATGAAGCCTTACTGTCAATTCAGAGCGTAAACAGCTTCCCAGTAAGTGAGGCCTAGTTAGGGAAATCAAGTTAATGAAGTTTTACTGTCAATTCAGAGCGTAAACAGCTTCCCAGTAAGTGAGGCCTAGTTAGGGAAATCAAGTTAATGAAGTCTTACTGTCAATTCAGAGCGTAAACAGCTTCCCAGTAAGTGAGGGCTAGTTAGGGAAATCAAGTTAATGAAGCCTTACTGTCAATTTTGGGCGTGGTCTGTGATTTTTTGGGGTGTAAATTTTCGGTTGGAATTGATCTGGGTGTTTGTGTTGGGGATTGGCCTTTTCCTTATTTTGTTTTGGCAGTTTATTAAGGATCGGAATGTTCATGTTGGCTGGCCAGTGCAGCAGTTATGCAAATCCGCCCTTATTGGCAGCCAATCATGTTCAGAATGTAGAGGCTGGGTGAGTTTTTGGCTGCCCCGGAGGATGCTGGGGAATGTAGTTTTATTTTTACTCGTTGTTTTGAGGGCCTTTTAGGTTGGGGGGGGGGGAATTTTTTTGCTACAAACGTACCTTGCTTGAGGCCTATTTCTGTTGGCAAGTATTGTGTTTCTGCGTTGTAAGGTTTCTTTGTTTGAGTTATACATCACATGACGTGAACCCATTTATATAATAGATATTATATGGCTCTCACCGAAATAAATTTCCAAATATTTTGCTTTCATGGCTCTCCGAGTCAAAAAGGTTCCCGACCCCCGATCTCAGGGGCATAAAGATAACCTGGCCCTATGTCTTTGTTGTCCAATGATGTTCGGAAGGCAGCGGATTTCCCATTTCTATCTTTGGAGAAGTTATTATTATTTTATTATTATTATTTATTTCAGCTTACTAGACCGCTCACTCCGAAGCTCAGAGCGGTTTACAGCAATAAAATAACAAATAAAAACACATAGCAACATTAAAACAACGTTAAAATCAATTCCAACCCCGAAACTGTATCAAGACAGCAGTGGTGTTGCCCATTGACCCTTTGAGGCAACTATTCATGACATTTCCAAACATAGGATAGGAAGTAAATTCTCAGGTCTTGCTTTCCTCTATCTCCTGCATGGATGGGTGAGAAGTTTTCCACAAAACATCCGGAGACAAGTATAGGATCAGATAAGAAGGGATATTCCCATCAATCACTAAGACCGCTTTTTAAATTGGCAGAAACGGGACGAACAACATGACTTATGAGATCCCATCACAAGTAGCTTCTAGGCATGAGAAAAAAGTTATGAAAATGATTCGTTTCGTAAGAAATTCGTACGAAATGCTACTTTCGAGTATTTCCGCACCTGGAACGCCAACCAGGAAGTGGACTTTCTTTTTCGAACTTCGGGGCCAGGATTTTCTTAAGTGTCGTTATTAGGTCGTAAGGGGGCACCCTCCTTCTCTCTCACCACCCTCCCGCCTCCCTTGCCAATAAGTATTATGGCAAGGCAAGCCCTAAACTCGCTCCTTCTTTCGGCTGGAAGCCTGGAAAAAATGTAAACAGAGAGTTTACTCAGAAGTAAATCTGCAAAGGAGGGCACTTTGGATGAAGGGCCCTCCTTGTGGATTTACTCTGAGTAAACCTCTCTGTTTACATTTTTCCAGGCTTCCCTGCCTCTCCTGCCTGCCAGGATCTAAAGCATCAAAGAGTATTGGGGTGAGAAACCAACCTAATGTATAATAGATTTAATGCTACTGTAAGTGCCTAATATTATAAGTAACCCAACTGGTCATACCTACATTCCATGCACATGCAATAATACAGCAGTAATAACAATAACAAGAGGTAAAATTCAAAATGAAGTATTCTGACTGGTCTCTCCTCATGCGGTGCAAACGGGCTCTTCTCTTATTAGCCCGGGAAATTAGCCCGGAAAAGCCAGCGTTTGCTGCTTGGGACACACACATACATATTCTTGGGGGGGATTTGCTGCAGAATCCGGGCTCATAGAGAAGATTCTGCAGCAAATCCCCCAAAGAATATGTATGTGTGTGCACCAAGCAGAAAACGCTGGCTTTTCCCCTGGGCTCACAGAGAAGAGCCCGTTTGCACCGCACGAGGAGGGACCACAGTCAGAATACTTCGGTTTGAATTTTACCTCTTCTTATACCCATTGTTATTACTGCTGTATTATTGCATGTGCATGGAATGTAGGTATATGACCAGCCTGGGCAAACTTGGGCCCTCGCTCCTCGGGATCGGGGTGAGAGAGAGGCAGCAAGGAGCCAGGGGGCTCCTCCTTCTTTTCTTTTGCTGCTTCCAAGAATAGAATACCCCCTCCCTCCTCCCTCCTTCCCCTCCCTCCCTCCCTCCCTCCTTCCTATTTGGAGAGTCCCATCTAGAATTCAGTGTGATTTATTCAAGTTTTGTTTACAACTCCCAGAAATCCCAGCCAATTTACCAGCTGTTAGGATTTCTGGGAGTTGTAGGCCAAAACCATCTGGAATGCGCATGCGCTGGCATACGAACTACTAACAAATTTCATTAGTAATTAAGTTACATTTTAGAAATTTTTGGAATTTTTTTTGTAAGTCTTCCTATTACTAATCAAAAAAATCCCCCCCCCCCATTAGATTTTCTATTTGCTATTTTTGGGTTCTAAACCATGCCTAGTAGCTTCTTATCAGCACTCATCTCAATGTTGACGCTTTGGGAAATTATCCACACCAAAAAAATGGAGATCAAGATCTGCAACATCCCAGTATGCTATTTTGAGATGCCCGTTCTTGCCCTTTCTGTGACGTGGTTGTCACCGATGCACAAGACAAATGAGAGGAAAGCCACGTTTCCAACAATGGTCTCAGAAGGAAGCACCACCTTGAACTTCCAGCTATTTAGAGACACAAAAAGCGGAAGAGAGGACTCAAGGGTGAACTGCCACACATTTGTTCCCCATTGACAACATATTGTGAAATATGCAGATATCTAGAAGTCCCTCCTTCGAAAACTATTTTGTCCCTTCCGCTCATAACTTGCGAGTTCACTGAAGAACCTTATTTACGGGTCACGGCATCAGAAAGGTTGAGCCTCGGCATTACTTCGCGAACGAAGATTCTTAGGAAGGACTCATCCCATGCTTTTTACAAGCGTTGATGACTAAAAAGGCCAATCTTGAGATAGGCAAGTCCGGTTGCAGAAAGCACAGCAGAAAGTCTCCTTGGGTGATGTTGTTTCCAAGTTGCGGTTCTTTCTGCATTGTCGTTTCTCTTCGAGACCCATTTGGCTTGTCTTCTCGAAAGAGGCCGCAGCATTGTGGAGAGTGCGTCTCCATGCCTCCCGATGTGAGGCCAGGGTGGACCATTGTTGATGATCAATCTGGCCGAGCCTGAGGTGTTGTTACAGGGAATCCTTATATCTCTTTTTGGGGCGCCTCTCTTGCGCTGACCCGTGGCGAGTTCACCATAGAGTAGTATCTTTGGGAGGCGGTGGTCCTCCATCCTAGAGATGTGCCCTGCCCAGCGCAGCTGTGTTCTCAATAGCATGGCCTCAATGCTGGTGATCCCTGAGTCAATTTTTTCCTGGAAAGGGGGCGGCAGGCCAAAAAAGTTTGGAAATCACTGATTTATTTATTTATTTTATTTATTTATTATTCGAGCTTCTATGCCGCCGGCTCCCCGAGGCTCGCGGCGGCTTACAGGAGCCGAAGGGCACAGTAAAGTACAGGCAATAAACAGTTAAAAACATTTAAAAACAACAGCAGTAAAGCAATTAATAACACAGTTAACACAATGAACAGCACACCGTCCTCAGAAGAACGAATAGATGGCGGGGCATGGGCAGGACTTACTCACCAAAGGCCTGCTTGAACAGGTATGTTTTACAGGCCCGTCTAAACGGGAGCAAGTCCTTCACAGCCCGAGTTCCGGCCGGGAGGGCGTTCCACAGCGTAGGTGCTATGACAGAGAACGCCCTCCGGCGGGTAGCAGTCAGCCTTGCGAGTTTAGCTGAAGGTATCTCCAGGAGATTGGAGTCCTCAGACCGAAGTGATCTCGGAGGGCAATATGGGGTGAGACGGTCCCTCAAATACGCTGGCCCCAGGCCGTGTAAGGCCTTAAAGGTGAGGACCAACACTTTGAAGGTGATCCGGTGCTCAATTGGCAGCCAGTGCAGATCCTGCAAAACAGGTGTTATGTGGGCGCCAGCTGGCGTGCCAGACAGGAGCCGGGCGGCAGTGTTCTGCACTAGCCTGAGCTTCCGGGTCACCGACAGAGGAAGGCCAACGTAGAGCGTGTTGCAGTAATCCAGCCTTGAGATGACCGTGGCTTGGATCACCGTGGCCAGATCGTTCCGGGAGAGATAGGGGGGCCAGCCTCCTTGCCTGTCGCAGATGAAAAAGCGATCTTGCTGACCGCAGAGACCTGGGCCTCCATGGTCAGCTGGGAGTCCAAATGGACCCCCAGGCTCTTTACGGAAGGCGATGGGCATAACACCGCACCGTCCAGGCTCGGAAGCTGGACATTAACATCACCCGGGCGACCCAGCCACAAGATCTCCGTCTTCGCGGATTCACCCTCAACCTACTGGCTCGCAGCCATCCAGTAACGGCTTCGAGGCAGTGTTGGAAATTATCGGGGACGGAACCCGGCCTGCACTCCATCCTCAGAATGAGCTGGGTGTCGTCAGCGTACTGGTGACACTCCAGCCCATAACTCCGCACCAGCTGTGCAAGCGGCTGCATGTAGATGTTAAATAACAGAGGGGAGAGAATGGCCCCCTGGGGGACCCCACAGAGTAGTGGGGAGCCCTCGGAGACCACCTCGCCCCTCCTCACACGCTGAGACCGCTGGTGGAGGAAGGAGGCCAGCCATTTAAGGGCTGTCCCCCTCACTCCAGCCACGGCCAGGCGGTGGGTCAATAGATTGTGGTCAATCGTGTCAAACGCTGCCGTGAGGTTCAATAACACGAGCAGCGCAGACCCGCCTTGGTCGAGCTGGCAGCGGAGTTGGTCTGTGATGGAGACCAGGACCGTCTCCGTCCCGTGCCCCGAACGGAAGCCGGACTGGAAGGGGTCTAGCCAGATTTAAAGGCTTGTGCTCTACCTGAATATAAAAGACATTTATTGATTTCCAATAACGTGGCAACGAATTCCTCAATAAATTTAACATACTGCCCACGTTTTCCAAATCCACGTCATACTTTTGCATAGAAATCCATATTTGATGTCTCTTTCTTTCTTTTAAGTGTGCACCAACAATCCTGAATTAGTTTTAATCCTATCAAGATATGCTTCACTATTCCAAGCGGATCAACTTATGGACCAGGCTTCTTGAAGATCCCTTCTTCACTGTTGTGAGGGACTCCCTCGCACGCCCTTCCTCAGCCTTCCTCCCAAATGTCAAGGTCTATTTTCCCCAAACTCCACCAGTGTTCACATTTGGATATATTGAGTGTCCGTGCCATGTTTGGTCCAGATCTATCGTTGTTTGAGTCTACAGTGCTCTCGGGATGTAGGTGAACTACAACTCTCAAACTCAAGGTCAATGCTCACCAATCCCTTCCAGTATTTTTGGTTGGTCATGGGAATTCTGTGTGCCAAGTTTGGTTCAATTCCATTGTTGCAAGAGTTCAGGATGCTCTTTGTTTGTATGTTAACTATAAATCCCAGACACTGTAACCAGGGCGTTCCTACAAGATAGGCCAAGTAGGCGGCCGCCTAGGGCGCCATCTGGGAAGGGGGCGCCATCCTGGCCGCATGGGGCGCCATCCTGGCCCTGCCGATGTTCCTCAGACAGTGCTGCAGCTGCCTGCTTTTTTACCCCGGCCTTGTGCGCTCCGACGCCGCTTCTGGGCACGCGCGGAGGTTTTCACGCAGGCGCAGTTGCTCTGGAGCTGAAGTTGAGCGCAGGAGCAACTGCACATGTGCGAAAACCTCCGCGCATGCCCAGTAGCTCCCTTGCGCAGAAGCCTGTAAGCAAAGCATTCCCTATCGGGCAGTCAGGGAGTGCTTCCCCTCTCCATTTGTCTCCGCCGCACGCGTGCGTTTGCAGGGAAGGAGAACAGAATCAGTGAAGGAAGTGTAAGTGAAGGAATGAATGAAGGGCGTTCCTCCTCCTCCTCCTCTGTGACCTCTTCTCTCCCTCCTTCCTTTCTTCGGCTCTATTTCTGTCTAGACCTGAGGGGCCTGAGGCTATGAGGAGTTGTGGGAGTTGGAGGCCAAAACACCTAGAGGGAGGGAGGGAGGGCCCAAGTTTGCCCAGGCCGCGCTGCCTGTATTCGACCTCATTTGAACATTTTGGCAGTTTTTCTATTTACATTTACATTGGGATCCTAATTTTGGACTTATGGGAGACTCCTATGGATTATGAGTCGGGTGGTAGGTAATATATTCTGATTTTGATGCATTTACATTGCATTTCTTGTTGATTATTATACAGTTCTGCTTAATATTGTCATACAATATAATACAAATACAATATAACAATAGAATAATGATATGTTTTATATTACATGTAATATTACAAACAATATTGCAGTATAGTGGTATTGTACAAAATAGTAATATATAATATTTTATTTTACTTTATTTTGGGTTATTTGAGTTTTATAGGAGTCATGAAAATATTTAGTAGAGGATAATTTTATTTAAATAAATAATGTTATTATTTTATTATAATAATATAATAGAATGTTACATTATATTATAATGTCAATATATTATAATATAATTATATTGTAATGTAGTATAATATAATTATGATATAATATAGTATGAGTATGGTATAATATATTGTATATACATTGATACAATATAATACTACTAATGGTATTGTGATATTATAACTGTATATTTGTTTTACATGGGGGCAAAATAATGTTTTTTTTGGGGGGGCGCCAAAATAATGTTCGCCTACCATTTAAAATTACCTTAGACCGCCCCTGACTGTAACTCCCAAATGTCAAGGTCTATTTTCCCCAAACTCCATCTGTGTTCACATTTGGGCATATTGAGTATTTGTGCCATGTTTGGTCCAGATCTATCATTGTTTGAGTCCACAGAGCTCTCTGGATGTAGGTGAACTACACCTCTAAAACTCAAGGTCAATGCTCACCAATCCCTTGATTTGTGGTTGGTCATGGGAATTCTGTGTGCCAAGTTTGGTTCAATTCCATCGTTGCAAAAGTTCAGGATGCTCTTTGTTTGTGTGTTAACTATAAATCCCAGACACTGTAACTCCCAAATGTCAAGGTCTATTTTTCCCCGAACTCCATCTGTGTTCACATTTGGGCATATTGAGTATTCATGCCAAGTTTGGTCCTGATCCAACATTGTTTCAATCCACAGTGTTCTCTGGATATAGGTGAACTACAACTCCAAAACTCAAGATCAATGCCCATCAAACTCTTATAGTATTTTCTCTTGGTTATGGGAGTTCTGTGTGGGAAGTTTGTGTCTTTCTGCCATTCCTGCCAGGATATCTATGTTGTGTTCATCGAAACAGGCCCAGATTTCACACTGAGTATATAAATACATTTAAAAACATATTAACTATATGTATGACTGTGTTAGAGTGTCATTTTGTGTCATTTTGGTTGGTGGTGTGCCCCAGGATTTTGTAAATGTAAAAAATGTGCCATGGCTCAAAAAAGTTTGGGAAACACTGGTCTAGACAATATGGACCAAGAACTGTATTTCCCTGGACCATTCACCCTGAATTCAAGATGGACTCCTTGCCTGATCCGCTGACCTTCACCTCACCCTTTTTGCAATGCAGCTTTGCTTTAATTCCAAAGCTGTGATTATGGATGGCGCATAAGAGCACTGACGCACAGATGAAAACTTAGTTTATTAATCCACGGGGAGTCCTTATGGAAAAAACACAACTGCAGTGAAATAACGTATGTTATCGTCCCTCCCTTGCTTTTCCTCAAGCTTGGGACGACGACGACGACGACGACACATTGGATCCTATTTGGCGGGTTGTACTTTGATGTATTTCCAAAGCCGAGCCATATTCGACACGTCCCCAAAGAGAAATTGCTTCGAACAGCCACAACAAAACGACACAACCCCAAAATGCAAAATGAAAAAACGACAACCGCCGTCCACACATCTCTTTTCCCCAACCAACCAAAACAGAGAAATGGGGGGAAAATCTAATTACATTTTCTGCCCGTATATGCAGAAAGGCAGCCGCTCGCATGTTATAAATGTCCCGGGAAAGTTACTAAAACATGTGCTTGGATGTGTCGGGAAGACGATCGCTCATGGAAAGGGCCTCGCGTTTCGCCGTTGGGTGATTTTCATCTCGGGAAGCCGTAATTGAGAGCCGTCCCGTGTTTGTTGGATTTCTCGCCTATTTCAGGTATCTACAAACCAGTCGCAAAAATAGAGGATTGTGACTTTTGAGAATGTGAAAACTTGCCCAGAACTCTATTGGTATTTTATTTTACACATGCATACGATTCTGTACAGAATTTGGACATATATCTCATGTGAAATGATTCAGTTTGACCTACCCAGGCATTATTTATTAATAATTTATTTATTTATTATTTGTTCATTTATTTACTTACTTCATTTCTATTCCGCCCTTCTCACCCCGCAGGGGACTCAGTGCGGATTACAGTGTACACATTACATTTAGACACACAAACACACAAGAGAGACAGAGGCAATTTAATATCTGGCCACTAGGGGGAGCTGTGGCAATGACAACATTCACACTTGCTTCAATTTATTTATTTATTTACTTACTTACTAACTCCATTTCTATTCCGCCCTTCTCACCCCGCAGGGGACTCAGTGCGGATTACAGTGTACACATTACATTTAGACACACAAACACACAAGAGAGACAGAGGCAATTTAATATCTGGCCACCAGGGGGAGCTGTGGCAATGACAACATTCACACTTGCTTCAATTTATTTACTTACTTACTTACTTACTTACTTACTTACTCCATTTCTATTCCGCCCTTCTCACCCAGCAGGGACTCAGGGCGGATTACAGTGTACACATTACATTTAGACACACAAACACACAAGAGAGACAGAGGCAATTTAATATCTGGCCACCAGGGGAGCTGTGGCAATGACAACATTCACACTTGCTTCAATTTATTTATTTATTTACTTACTTACTTACTTACTTACTTACTTACTCCATTTCTATTCCGCCCTTCTCACCCCGCAGGGGACTCAGTGCGGATTACAGTGTACACATTACATTTAGACACACAAACACACAAGAGAGACAGAGGCAATTTAATATCTGGCCACCAGGGGGAGCTGTGGCAATGACAACATTCACACTTGCTTCAATTTATTTACTTACTTACTTACTTACTTACTTACTTACTCCATTTCTATTCCGCCCTTCTCACCCAGCAGGGGACTCAGGGCGGATTACAGTGTACACATTACATTTAGACACACAAACACACAAGAGAGACAGAGGCAATTTAATATCTGGCCACCAGGGGGAGCTGTGGCAATGACAACATTCACACTTGCTTCAATTTATTTATTTATTTACTTACTTACTTACTTACTCCATTTCTATTCCGCCCTTCTCACCCAGCAGGGGACTCAGGGCGGATTACAGTGTACACATTACATTTAGACACACAAACACACGAGACAGACAGAGGCAATTTAACATCTGGCCACCAGGGGGGAACGGTTGCACTCCTTCATACCTCAGCGTGTTTTCTGGAGATCTTTTTATGGCCTCATAAATGAGTTAAATTTAGCCTCTCCACTAAGTGGTACCTTAATTTCCTACTTGACAGATGCAACTGACCTGGGCAGGCCTTGAACTCATGACCTTCTGGTCAATAGAGATTTCACGTGTTTCCTCCACCACAGGCACCCCAGTGTTTCTTACTCTCTCAATTGGTGTGGTATTTGCATGACAATATAATAATACAATATAATAATTGTATATTATATATTATTTATTTATTTACTTCATTTCTATACCGCCATTCTCAGCCCGGGGGCGACTTATGGTGGTTTACAATTTATTTATTTATTTACTTATTTTATTCCGCCCTTCTCACCTCGCAGGGGACTCAGGGCAGATTACAATGTACACATTACATTTAGACACACAAACACACAAGACAGACAGAGGCAATTTAACATCTGGCCACCAGGGGAGCTGTGGCACTGACAACATGCACACTTGCCTCAATTTATTTATTTATTTACTTCATTTTCTATTCCGCCCCTTCTCACCGCAGGGGACTCAGGGCGGATTACAATGTACACATTACATGTAGACACACAAACACACAAGACAGACAGAGGCAATTTAACCTCTGGCCACCAGGGGAGCTGTGGCAATGGCAGCATTCACACTTGCCTTAATTAAGTAATTAATTAATTAATTAATTACTTCATTTCTGTTCTGTCCTTCTCACCCCGCAGGGGACTCAGGCGGATTACAATGTACATTACATTTAGACCCACAAACACACAAGACAGACAGAGGCAATTTAACCTCTGGCCACCAGGGGACGCTGCGGCGCTGACAACATTCACACGTGCCTCAATTTATTTATTTATTTACTATTTTCTATTCCGCCTTCTCATCCCGCAGGGGACTCAGGGCGGATTACAATGTACACATTACATGTAGACACACAAACACACAAGACAGACAGAGGCAATTTTAACCTCTGGCCACCAGGGGGGAGCTGGCAATGGCAGCATTCACACTTGCCTTAATTAATTAATTAATTAATTAATTAATTACTTCATTTCTGTTCTGTCCTTCTCACCCCGCAGGGGACTCAGGGCGGATTACAATGTACGCATTACATTTAGACACACAAACACACAAGACAGACAGAGGCAATTTAACATCTGGCCACCAGGGGGAGCTGTGGCAATGGCAACATTCACACTTGCCTCAATTTATTTATTTATTTACTTTATTTCTATTCCGCCCTTCTCACCCCGCAGGGGACTCAGGGCGGATTACAATGTACACATTACATTTAGACACACAAACACACAAGACAGACAGAGGCAATTTAACATCTGGCCACCAGGGGAGCTGTGGCAATGACAACATTCACTTGCCTCGATTTATTTATTTATTTACTATTTATTCCGCCTTCTCACCCCGCAGGGGGCTCAGGGCGGATTACAATGTACACATTACATTTAGAAACACAAACACACAAGACAGACAGAGGCAATTTAACATCTGGCCACCAGGGGAGCTGTGGCAATGGCAACATTCACACTTGTCTCAATTTATTTATTTACTTCATTTCTATTCCGCCCTTCTCACCCCGCAGGGGGCTCAGGGCGGATTACAATGTACACATTACATTTAGACACACAAACACACAAGACAGACAGAGGCAATTTAACATCTGGCCACCAGGGGGGGCTGTGGCAATGACAACATTCACACTTTCCTCGATTTATTTATTTATTTACTTCATTTCTATTCCGCCCTTCTCACCCCGCAGGGGACTCAGGGCGGATTACAATGTACACATTACATTTAGACACACAAACACACAAGACAGACAGAGGCAATTTATCATCTGGCCAGCAGGGGGAGCTGTGGCAATGACAACATTCACACTTGCCTCAATTCTATTTTATTTATTTACTTCATTTCTATTCCGCCCTTCTCACCCCGCAGGGGACTCAGGGCGGATTACAATGTACACATTACATTTAGACACACAAACACACAAGACAGACAGAGGCAATTTATCATCTGGCCAGCAGGGGGAGCTGTGGCAATGACAACATTAACACATGACTGTAACGACCCACAATACACGGTAGGGACACACGTAGACGCTCTTCTTGGTCCAACACGATTTTATTGAAGGTACGCCACCCGTAAAGCTAAAGCCGGCCCGCCACCCAAACACACCTTAAATACCCCGGTAGCCCCTCCCCTACCCAATGCAATGTCCAAGCAGGGTGTCATCATGCTCTGATGAATCAGCAATCCCAGTAGTCCATAGGGTATGACCCCAGGGTCACATAAGTGACGCCATGAGTCCAAATGTCCAATGTCCATGCCAGGAGGAGTTACCTCACTCTCTCTCTGGCACCTGGAAGTTACTCCACCCCAGGCTGATTCAGCAATTCCGAGCACACATGGCCAAGGTCACTCCAGGAACTGGGCCAAGGTCGTTGCAGTTTCATGACAGGTTGGGAACATGATCTCTCAAAGCTCAGGTTCCCAAACCTGACATAACGGTCTCCCACTTCATCCTCCCCTGAGGGAAACAAAACATCATTCAATCCCGTGGAGGAAATGGGCACACATATTTCTTCAAATAACTGCAATGAAAAGTTGGGTGTACTTCCCCTAAACTCTGGGCATAGGAGAGTATATGATACCTTATTTACAACCCTGTCAACCTTAAAAGGTCCTATGAATTTCGACTTAATTTCTTCGACTTGTATCCCAATTTTAAATTCTCCGTGACAGCCACACCAAATCCCCTCTGCATACCCTCCCCTCTTGCCGCCAGATCTCCAAACAGCTTATACGAGCGCTGGGCTTTCTCTCAACGCCTCGTCACCTTCCACACTCCTTCAGCTCGGCCCCTCCATTCCCCCTTGCCTTCCCTCCATCTCCACCAGCTGCGCAAAGGGGCCACCTCTGCCCATAAACAATCTCAAAGGGCGATTCCCGGTAGAAGAATGGATGGAACTGTTGTAAGCTACCTCAGCATAAGGAAGGAGATCTGACCAATTATTTTGCTCTGATTACTGAAAATCCTTAAATAGGTCCCCAAAGACTTCTGCACTCTCCCGCAGCACCATTACAGCAGGGATGATAACCAGACGTCAGTTTTCTTTGCGCCCCTAACTCCTCCAAAAATCTGCCCCAAAACCGAGCAGTAAACTGACACTCGATCACTCAACACTTGTTCTGGACAACCATGTAACCTATAAACATGCTGCACATACACCTCAATCGCTTCTGCCGATGGCAACCCCCTCAACGGAATAAAATGAGCCTGTTTAGAAAACATATCTATAACAGTCCAAATATACCGATATCCCCTACTTGACGGTAACTCTCCTACAAAATCGGTACTAACATGTGTCCATGGCCTTATTGATCAGCAAC